>JAUMHP010000084.1:2574043-2587044 GCA_032361065.1 Enteromius trimaculatus
TATTCTAATAATTAAAGTTTTTTAAGGGGTGAAATATGACCATTTTCATGAGACTCAGCCATGTTTATTCTAATTATTTCTTAATTATTGCATAAATATGTGCTGGTCCTTCTATATACTCTTCATGACATGAAGAGTGAAATCACAAATATCTAACATCTAATGTACTACTAAATAAGATCGAATACTATCAATCGACATCGATTATACAATTCAAAGATACATTCTCTGGTTTGTCGAAACAAACAGGCGATGCGTTGCTTATAATATGTGCGGTCTAGTATATCGACTCTTATAGGATACCAGAGGGCTTGTGCGGGATCTGTTCATTTGTGCTTGGATTGTAAAATCATCGAAGCTATTTTTGGTGTTTTTTGCCACCTGCTGTCTAATTCCTTCAAGTACAGCGGAAGGAAGAAGGACAGATGGTGAAAACAAGGGAGAGAGTGAATAACACACTTTAGTGTTGCGTAAACGACGGCAAAAGTAACGCACAACGCGCTCATATGCACCATTGACCCCTCACACACACACACACCACCGTTCACAAACAATGAGTTCACAGCTATGATTCACAGGTATAATTCAAATACAATTGAGAAACCAAAACCAGTCTAAATAAGACTGAATCATCACAAAACAACAGAATAAAATCACAAAACATTAAAAGTAATCACAGACCTTTGGGAATGTTTAGGAACAGCTGGAGAAACCAATACAAGACAAAAACAAGGTCATGAAGGTCAGATTCATATTAGGCATCAGATATACTTCCTTTTTAATACCATTTGCATTCAGATATGTGAGGTAACCGCTCAGAAGGGTTATGCCGCAATGACCTTTTAGAGTCCGACCTATGACCTTTAAATAATAAATAAGAGCATCCGAACAGTTTGGAATGGCATCAAGCTCACCGTCAGCGAGACTAGAGATGTTTATTTGTTAGACAGCACCATAGACCCTCTGAAGCTCTGGGTAAAGATTACTGAAGAGTTATATTCATTACAGTACACCGCTGTTTAAAAGTTTGGGGTCAGGAAGATTTTTATTTGATCAGAAATGCAGCAGGAACTGTGATATTATTACAGTCATTAAAATAACAGTGTCACATGATCCTTCAGAGATCATTCTGATGCGCTTATTTACTGCTCATGAAACATTTAGGATTTTTAACAGTTGTGCTGTTTCTTATTTTGTGGAAACTGTGATGCATGTTTTTCAGGAATATTTGTTTCTGTGTTCTTTGATTTTTTTTCTATTCTAATTATAAACAATTCTTACCACATCATTATCAATGTTAATAAAAGCTGTGCTGCTTAAGAGTTTTGGAAAATCAGAGAGATTTTTTTATCTGGATTTTTTGATTCAAAATTATTTGAAAGGTCAAAAGAACAGGATATATTTATTATAATTATTATTATTATTATCAATAATGATAACAGTTGCGCTGCCTAATATCTTTTTTGGAAAATTTAAAGATTTTTTGATTCAAGATTCATTGAAAGTTCAAAAGAACAGAATTTATTTATTATTATTATTATTATTATTATCAATAATGATAACAGTTGCGCTGCCTAATATATTTTTTGGAAAATTTAAAGATTTCTTTTAAGATTTTTGATTCAAGATTCCTTCAAAAGAACAGTATTTATTATAAATAATTTTCTTACAACATTATTATCAACAGTTGTGCTGCTTAATAATTAATTAAAAAAAATACATTACATTACATTATTCTCAATATTGATAACAGTTAATTCCTTATTTTTTGGCAAATACACAATAGATTTTTTTTTTCAAGACTCTTTGATTCAGTATTCTTTGGAAAGAGCAGCATTTATTTGAAACAGAACTCTATTGTAACATTGTAAAGGTCTATACTGTCACTTTTGATCACTTTAATGTATCCTTACTGAATAAAAGCATCCAAGAAATCTCTATGACCCCAATCTTTTGAACAGCGGACTATATTCAGCTATTAACCAGTGTACTAGGAAAAGAGTCAGAGGTATTTGGTCAGGAATCATTTGGCAGTATGAAACCGAGCCATATTAACGCTCTTGATTGCACACACAGGCAGCTTTTTTGACGGTCCCCAACAGGCTGCGGATCGATCCCAACGCCACTGCGAGAAATATACGCAACAGCGTCAAGTAAAAGAGAAGTGAACGCGCTGGGGTTTGTTCGCTTGGTTTGGTAGTGCACACTAACACGAGTCCAACACTGATTCATTCCAGCTCCGGCTCGCACAACGTAAACTATTCACTCTTCCAGACGCCAAAAACATGAAGAGAAGGAACGGGGAGGTGTGCAAATGAGCCATCGCATACAAAACCAAAAACACAATCGCTTCATTATATCATCTGCTTATGTACAGTACACAGTAATCAACAATGATCACACAAACAATCAGACACCAATAAAACTATTCATACAAATATATAGTGAGATATACTAGAAGTGTGTTTACATCTACATCATCAGGATTATCAATAAATATGACTTCCATCCAAAGTCTGTGCTTTTCGGCTTCTCGGATAAATTGGAATGACTAATAAAATCTCCCACAATGCATTGCAGGATGATGGAACATTGTGGGAAAACATCGTAGTTCACAAGATTACAATCGATATGCACATTAGAGTTTTTTTTTTACTTTGGTGTTTTTGTTGATTTAGTATATTAGTATTCTTAGATCTTACCTGACAGATATTAACCTAGTAACTGCATTATGGGTTGTGAAAGTTTTCATAGTAATATTATAATATTTTTTTACAGATCTGTAGCTAGCTAAAGTGGGTTTGCAGTAGGTGGGACACAATATAACATGCATAAGCTTTGCTCATGAATATTAATTAGGTCACGTGACATTTGCCCAAGGAGAACCAGTGTTATTTTAGTATTATTTTTTATACTAATATAGTTTTTATTAATATTTTGAATTAGCTTTTAGTTTCATCAAATTCATTTCCATTTTTTTTTATGGTTTTTTTTTTTTGTGTTTTTTAAATAATCCGAAATATTATTAATAGATTTCAGTTATTATTCCAGTAAGTCATTTTAGTACGTAAACCTATGTCAGTTAGTTCCCAAAGCAACATTTCTTATTTTTATTTTATTTATGTTAGTGCTGTCAAACAATTAATTGCATCCAAAATAAAGGTTTTGTGTGTGTTCTGTGTATATTTATTATGTACCCATATATAAAGATACTCATACAGTATATATTTAGAAAATATTTACATATATATATATATATATATAGACAAATATAATATGTTATGTAAACAAAAACTTTTATTTTGGATGTGATTAATTGTAGCACTAATTTATATACTATTGGAGTTTTTATTAATATTCTATTTTTACATTTTTAAATATTTTTCATTTTAATTTTAGCTAATTATTTTTAGAATTTTAGTATATGCTATTGTCACTTTTTAATAATTCCAAACATTTCTAATTTTCATGTGGTCAATATTTTATTTTCTTTTTTTTAAAAAATGCTTTTAATAGTTGTAATTTTAGTAAGCAATAACAGCACTGATAAAAACTGCTTGAGCTTTTAACATTTGCGAAATTACTGCACACGTGTCCCGTCCTAAATGAGGGAAAAAAGCACTTGCCATACCCAAAATGTATTAATTAAACTTCAAAAACACCTACAAATATGGTTTAAATGAGGTTTAAGACCATATTAAACGCTAGTTTTGCTGTTCATGCTGTAAGTGGCTAAACAGATCAAATCCGCCAAAAATAGAAATCACTTACATTAATTTTCTTTGTGTTCCAGTCATGCATAATGAACCTCTTAATCTATAATGATTATCTCCTAAAGTCTGGGAACTTTCCAGAAGTTTAACATTTCGGAGCAGTCAATTTGAGACATGCTTTCAAGTCAGATTCACGATCTCCATTCACAGAGATGTCTCTCTCAGCTTTCTGAGAAATTAAATTGAATTAACCTCCAGAGCCGACGTGTCATTTCGAAATATAAGGGCACAAAGATATGCTGCTTTCGCGTCACACTTCGTTCCACTTTTCCTCAAGGTCGTTCTGAGCTCAGAGGGAAAGCATTCGGAGTGTATCGTAAGAAAGACGGAAACGGCTAATATAAAGGGCAAACTAATCAACATGACATGTCCTCTTGTTCCAGGAAATTAACAACTAGAAAGAGCTTCATGTTGGGTTGATATTTCAGTACATAATTAATAAGTGTTGATTTCACGCTTTAAATATCAGTGATCGGACGATGGCTCAGCGATTAAAAGAACATAATTTCGTCTCAGCATGAGACCGGACGAGACAAAAAAACAAAAAACAGGCAGCTTGGCAAACACAATCTCACTTTACGCTCAGTTTTAAAACCACCACATTCAGATAAAAATACACGGCGCTTTGAACGAAAACGGCACGACAACAAACTATAAAAATCTGTCAGACTGGTCCACGTTACGCTTTGATCCTTCGTGGGGTGCAATGCATGATGCTTAGTTGTTTCGTTTAGGCAGGTGGCTCAAGATGTATTCACCCACGCCGAGGAAGTAAACCACCTGAGCGATGCCGAAGAGCGGTGCGATGACGAGCGCTCGGCAGTACGCCCCCTTCAGGAAAGCACCGGGACCTTCGTTGCGTAAAATCTTCCTGTGATCAGATGGAAAATGCATCAAAAATTAACAACAAAAAAAAAGTTCCCAAATCACTGGTATTAGTTAAGGTGCCCCTATTATACCATTTCCAGTATGGCCACAGTATGCAGTGTGTGATGTAGCTGTATGTGAAAGTACATAATAAATAAAGTTATTTTCTCCCAAAACAAAGGATCGGTTCTATACAGCCTAAATAAGTCATTAGTACGTTGCATACCTGTCAACATTTAGGTAGCACAATATAGGAGACCGCCGCGGGTGGGGTGTGTCTTTGGGGATGGGGGTGGAGTCTTTTTCCCCAGTAACCGGCGGTAAACAAAGTAGCACAGCACCTGACTTTGAAACTTGCAGCACTTATATTTAATCAATTAAACCATAGCCTTTTGAAGAGGAAGCTACATCTCTCGTGTTTATTTTTTTTTACTGAAGTCACTGCAACTACCCAAACAGGTACACACTCACACAAAGTATGCTCGTTCAAAAAATACATGTAAAACATGAAAATGTAGTTAATATTTGCATCATTAATGGTTTATTTTATCCACCCCGCAAACAAGATCTGGCAACTGGACAAAATATACTGACGTCATTACGGTAAATGTAGCAAACATATAAAATATGCCCAGTGGTAATTTTTTTATAGTGAGAATAAAAATACGGGAAAAATACAGGAAATATATAAACGGGATGATAGCAGGATAGAATGGTAAAATACGTGAGAATACCGGGAAAAACAGGAGGGTTGACAGGTATGGTACGTTAGCCGGCTGTGAACAACTTGACCCCACCCACAAACTAGTTTTACTGATGACTGCTGTATACGTTAGACCAATCACGACAGACTGGGCCAACTTACCAATCAGAGCAGAGTATAGGATAAGGGGAGGGAGGGGCTTAGTGAGACTGAATCTCGGCTGGAAAATGAGGTGATATAAAGTGTTTTTTCACCTTGCATGCATGTAGACCTTTTGTAGGAGATTCCTAAAATATCAGAAGTCTTAAAAATGGCATAATAGGGACACTTTAAATAAGGTCATCTGATGACTTCACTGGCAAATAAAAACCAAATCACCTGATGCAGTCGGTCACCCCGCTGTAAGTGTCCTCTTGACTTCCTCGTGTCAGTGACTGTAGCCTGGTCTTTATCACTGAAACACACACACACACACGGTTCAACGGTCAGTTACGAAACCGCACAGATGTTGCTTTTTGCATTGCACAACATTTTTGTTTTTGCTCACATATACAATCCGTTCCAAAAGCTGGCGAGCTGCTTCACTGCATACTGCTTACTTACAATACTGACAGAGATAAACGTGACTGGTTTGGAACATTCATAGTAAGCAGCAATTTATTTCATATACTTTTTTTTTTACAAAGTTTGCAAACATCTAATATTTAATACACCAAAATAATATTTCCTACTCAGCATTGAAATGAAAAATGCAAGATACTATATTTAACATTTAAAAAGTGTAATATTTAGTAATAAATAATGAACAAAACAAACAAAATAATGTATAGTATTTAACATTCAATAATAAAAAAACAAAAACTAATATAAAAAAAATGTTATTCAGTATTTTAAAAAATTCAGAAGGGGAAAGAAAAGGATAGAAAAATATTCAATATTCAGGATTTGAAAACCAGTAAAGAAAAACATTGATAACTCTTTAATATTTAATAATAAAAATATAGAAATCTAATATAAAAATATATTTATTATTTAATATATAATTTTTTTTATTTAGACAAAAGCCATATAAAACACATGCAATTAATATTAATATTCAGTATTTAAAAAAATATTGAAATATGTAATATTTAATATGACATTATTTATAGTATTTTAAAACTGAAAAATATATTGAAAAAATATGCCATATTTCAATTCAGCAATTCAAACATAGAAAAGAAAACACACTGAAAAATCTTTAATATTCAGCAATAAAAAAAAATTACAAAACTAATATAAAATTATCAATATTTAATATGTATAGTTAAAAATCAGAAAAAGTACTTAATACTTAATTATTGAATTAATTAGATGAGAACTATTTTTAATAATATTTTCAGTACTGACAGAAATGTATTTGTCATCTCATTTGCCCTTCCTCTTTAGTGCATATTTCTCCACTGAGCTCAGTGCAATATTAGGCCAAAACAAATTTTATGGTAAAGCATTTGCACCAGAAGTATTTTTAGGATGCTTTAAAGTGCTTCCTATTGTAGGGGGTTCACGCCATTATTTTTCAAACATCAGCGGCTCACCATCTACAGGGTTGACAGCGACGGCGGCTGTGCTGCCCGCAACGCAGCCCGATATGAAGGAGACGTAGAAGGGAGCGGGCCCGTCGACTCCTCTCTTCCCCAGATTGTTCAGATTAGCAAATAGAGGGAAATAAATTATAGAAAACGGGACGTCCCTGAAGGAAGGGAAACACAAAGCTGAGATAGTCTGTGATCTGACGACTGATTGTGTGATGTGTTTGCGTGTTTGTTCTCTAACCTGAGAAGCGTGGCTCCCAGGCCCTTGTACAGACCCGCAATGCCCTTTTCCTTCAGTAACTGTCTGGTGAGTTGCATAGCTGTGGGGGACACCTCCACGGGGCCCCCGGGGGTCACAGTCTGAGGCATTAGCTTCCTCTGGGCCGCTGCACACACACACACACACACACATTACAGTATCCTGCATTAACAGGTAAAAATTGTGGGAAACATATCAAGGAATTTCAGTATCTGTATATATATTGTGTTGAGGTTTGTGTAACCCAGAATGTCTTTTGACTCTTCTAGCTCAGTTATTGTCATATGAGCATATTGGATAACACTTGAAGAACTTATAAGAAAAAGCTTTGGTAGTTACCAAAACATTTTAATTATGTCTAATAACAATGGTTTAAGCTTCAAAATAACAAAATAAATGAAGAATAAAATCTATATTTATTTTAAAACTGAAAAAAAAAAAAAACCCGAATATGTAATATTTTACAAATTAAAGAAAAATACTGAAATAATATACTAAATAACCACTATATATACTATAAACTGTACCATTAATGATATTAACAATTTAAAAATACAACAAAAATATTGATAAAACAAAATATATTTTTAATATTTAATATATTTAAAAGTAAAAATATTCAATTATAAATAAAAAAAAATTAAAAAGAAAAGGAAAAATAAAATGGAAAAACATTTATTGTACAGTATTTATGAATACGAAAAAATGTAAATAAAAATAATATGTAATATTTACTTTACAGTAATACAGTACTTTAAAAAATAACAAATATATATATATATATATATATAATTTTTTAAAATCTTTTTTAAAAAATATAGAACAACCTAATGCAGAAGAACATTTATATACAGCATTTAAAAAAACACTGAATATATATATATAAATACTGAATAATATATTAATTTATTTTTACTGACAGTACATTTTTACGCATGTAACCTTCCTAGTACTTAACAAAAAAAAGTAAAAAAAGTATTAAAGTATTAATTTAGCAGAGCACAAATTAATAGTGTGTTCTGCTCATTATGTAAAAAATATGTTAAATCTATAACCAATGTTTAGAAATATGACCACAAGGTGGCAGCACTTCGTCTCTTTTCTCGGCCCTGTGTCTTGATTTCTCACTTCACCTCCATCTCTTCATTCCTTCCTCTTTTTTTTTTTTTTTCTTCAGATTCTTACCGATTCTACCAGCATCTTGCAGCTGAATCTTCAGCATCTCCATTGGTGTTGTAATGATGACCTGCAACACAACACAAAAAACCCCCAGGACCAATGAGAACGAGAGCAAGCACATTTAAAGGGCCACACATGTATTTAAACACACCACGAGGAGCTAAAAGTCACAGTTTGACACCTAAAGCTGGTTACCTGTAGTAAAGACGATCTTTTAGTAATTCTACACTGATGTTAACGCCTCTCCTTTAGCTTGCCATAAATACGCCTCATCTAAAAGCCTGTATTTTTATGCTATTACCATCTCAACAGGGAACAACCACAAACAAAAGCATATAATTAGGATATCCTCCTACATGCCAAGGTTCAGACACATATCCACGACCCATTTTACTGCCATAATGTGACATATTATGGAAGGAAGCTGATCAGTGTTCATATTTCAGTATGAAGTGTAGATAAGCATAAATATTGAGTAGCATCACCAGCACTAGCGACACAGGGGACATGTTTATGTGCGCTAGCATCACTGTCATTGGAGACCCAATTACACGTTTAATCAAATCTGAAGGGGTTTGTGGGTGGACAGGAGGTCCTTGGCACTGGCTGATGGGATTACTGGAGTGAGATATCGCTGGTTGGAAACAGCATGTCGATCTTCATCCAGGAGTCTGCTGTAATCCCATCATTTAATCCCACATGCTGACAGGAAGCCGATCACTACGATGCGTTTAAATCTATTAGTTAAAGCAGTCAAGAAAGCTATCAATAGTGGAGCACAACACGAGTTAATTTGAGACACTTCATTTTCTCAGTCTGTCTGAAATAAAATAGTTTTATTTATAAATATAATTTGCTATTGATGTTATGATTAATATATATTTACAAAAGTTCATAGTTGAGTGCTACATAATGTTACCTCAAATAAATGTTGAGGTTTTTTGGATCTTAAAATATATTGTGTCTCGCATTTAGTTACATGTAGCACTGGTGTTCCTCAAGGATCGGTTCTAGCTCCATTTTTATTTACCTTTTATACATCAGATTTCCAGTATGACTCCAAAATCTGTCATCTCTAGAAGTTCTCTGTTGACTTAGCAGTGGTTGGGTGTACGAATAATCATGATGACAGTGAATAAACGGAGCTTTTAAAGAGTTTTGTCGACCGATGAGAAACAAATTGTCTTAGGCTAAAGCTTAGGCTAGTAAGACCAAGGAACTTTTAGTAATTGATTTAAGCAGACTTCCTCATTAAGTGATGCCAGTTAATATAAGCAAGTCAGAAATTGAGATTGTATAAGTACCTGGGTGTATATCTGAACAACAAGCTCATTTGGTCTGACAGTACGATACAGGTTTATAAGAAGGGTTGTTATTTTAGCTCAATATTAATTCAGCCTCTGTATTCCAAGGAATAATAGAGAAAGTCATTTTTACTAACACATATTAGATTGTATAATCAATGTCATTATATATCTGTGTGTGTGTGTGTGTAATGTGATCTGGGAAATATAGGTTGGTCAATTTATTTGTCAAAATGAGTTTTATTTTGTAACATCATGTAGTGAAATAAAGTTAACGTATAAATGTATTACTTGAAAATTATAAAATAAAAAATATCAATTATCAAGCACTAAAATTACTAAAACCGAAATAAAAAGCTAAAAAGAAATGTAAAAATAATACTAATAAAATTGTCAAGAGCACATAAGATTAAATTGAATAAAAGATATAAAAAAGGAAAGCTCTTTCAAAATATGAATACATAAAATAAATATTTTATTAAAATAAAGTTTTTGTGCATATTTTGGATATTGGCTTTTCATGTATAATTTTTTTTACGCAACAGCCTAAAATATCTGTGCAAATATGTGAATGGAAAGCGTCTCAATGATCTGAGGAGCCTGTGGCTGTTTCGGAGGATAATTTCGACATAGAAGGGGTACTTTAGTCTCACATTGTGGAAAAATACACACATTAAGGAACCAAACGTCATGAAAAGCAGAGCTGGTTGTGAATGAGCAGCTGCTTCAGGTGACGTGCTCAACAAAGGCTGTTAGCGGAGGATGAGCTGACGCGTGTCTGATGGGAATGTGTAATGGGAGCGGGTTTCTACCCTTAATGCATCTGTGTTTTGTCTCGTACGCCATTACAAACACAATGATCTGACTGCTGCTGAATCGTCTGTGTGCAGACTTGGAGAAAATAATAGTGGAACATCTATTAATGGAGGCTGTGTGTGTGTTTGCACACCCACCTGACACGTTCCCGCCCCGCAGCCGGCCAGCATCTCTCGCAGTAGAGTGAGTTTCTGCCTGAGGAAACGAGAGATGAAGCCGCTCTCATTATCAGCGCACACACACAGGGTCGTTAATAATTCACACTCTGACTGGACGGTCAATAATTCACCGGTGCCGTGTTTGGTCTCCATGGAGAAGTGACGGAGTAGGGCATTGTGGGTATTGTCTGTGTGCTTCCACCCTTATTTAATATTAATGCGGGTCAGGTAATGTAACACTGTGTGCTGAATTGATTGAGATGTTTGACAGTGTCGGTATGTCTGGGGCTGTATCAGGTGAACCGTGGTGGTGATTAAATACTATAATGATACCATAGAGAAGAAAGAAATACTGAGCTGTGTGTGTGTTCGTGAATGTGTGTATCAAAAAAATAAATAAATAAAAATAATAATAATAATAATAAAAAAAAGAAAAAGAAAAAAATATATATATACACACACAATTCAATATAATTGATAAAATAACAATATAAAAAGTAGTAACAAATATAACAATATAACAACATTTTAATTTATCAATGTTTATTATAATTTAATTTAATTTAGTTTATTAACATTTAATTAAATTAAAATATAAAAATATATTATATATATTTATATCCTATATATTTTAACTATAATATGTCATTTTTAGTATATGATATGACAAGTATATGATCATATTAAGTTTTGATTTGATTGCACACACACATATATATATTCACCACACAGTGAGCTTCTTTCTGTGTGTTTCCCAGATATATTAATTTAAATATAATAATAATAAAAATATATTAATTATTACATTATTATATTTGTTCTTATATATATATATATATATATAGAGAGAGAGAGAGAGAGAGAGAGAGAGAGACACAATATATATATATATATATATATGTGTGTGTGTATATTTCATATTCACATGTTGGATTAAAACCTTAAAATTAAAAATGTTTGTTGACGTTAAAGGCCGGGAATGAACCCAAGCAGTGTGTCACCCAGATGATGTGTTAGTGTGTGTGTGAATGGGCACAGTCAGCTCAAAGACCTAGTCACCATGTTTATTTTGATTTGTGTGTGTGTGTGTGTGTGTGTGCACGTGTTTATGTCTCACCCGTCCTTAGAGAGGTGAAATCTGAAGAAATCATTTGCTGCCAGCTTGATGGCTTTTTCAGGAGTGACGAGAGTTAAGTTCACCGCCGCACCTGAGAGAGAGAGAGACAGAGACAAACATACTTTCTCAATGACATCACTCACAAACCAGCTATTTGTTGACAATTAACCAGATAAACGTACCTCTGTACATGCCGAAGTATCCTTCTGACCGGATGGTCTTAATAAGGCAGTCTGACCTGCAGAGCACAGCACACACATCAGACACATGTCACTCTAATGAACTGAATCTTGTCTACGACTGAACGCTCACATGCTGGTATAGAGGCGCGATCCATTCTGCTGGTTCTGAAGACGGGTTTTGGCCAGATCGATGGGAAACACGCAGGTCACGCCGATCAGTCCCGCCACTCCGCCGTTTATTAGCTTGGCAGGCAAACTGCAGCAAAGCATGAACACATACGTTGAAGTGTGATTGGGTTTTAGGCATTTGATCGTGTTCTGGGGTTTAAAAGAGGTCAACAAGTCACAGTTTGAACTCACCTGATCTGTTTGTCAGCCATTTATCTGGCTCCCTGTACTTCTTCAGTGTGTGTGTTTAAGGCGTCAGAGTGCACGTCTTTGCACTTTGAGTGTTTTTGGATTTTAGTTGATTCAGCTTCCTCTGGCAGATCTCTGAAAGACACACACACACAGAGATTGAGAGGATATTAGTGTGTTTGTGATACAGGTGTCAGATTCCTCACACTGGACTCGCTCTTTCCTTTCCTTCTCCATCTGCTCCTCTCACCTCATCGCTCTATTTCTTATTTTCACTCTTATCACATTTTGCCATTTGCACAGGAAGTTTAAAATAGTTCCCTCAACTCACACTGGTCTGATTCACCACACACACACAAACACACAGAGAGAGGTTGGTGTCAGCTCTATTTTAAACTCTTGAAACCATATTTGAAAGTGTTTTACTTATGTGAAATTTCAGATTGAAACTGGATGCTCAACAAAATGAAATGTAGTGCAAGATCCACTGGGAATAAACAGGGCGTGGATAAAGAAAAAACTAAGAGGTCAGAGTGACGCTAGACGAGAAAACCAAGTCATTTCAGAGGAAATCAGGAAGATAAACATTGAATAAAACGCACATATTGTTCACAATAAGACCAGAAAAATGCTATTCATTATTAGGAAACTAATGGAAAAAAAAGAAATTGAAATGCTTTAACAAATAACTGAAATATGCTTTTTAAACAAA
>JAUMHP010000084.1:2660891-2703074 GCA_032361065.1 Enteromius trimaculatus
TATATATATACAGTGGATAAAAATGTATAATATTATTATTAATAAAACAATTATAATATTATTATCATGTTTGCACTTGAAAAATGCATATCAGAAATGGACTTGCATATGACATTCAATCGGTGTCAAACGCGTGCGTATCAATAGCATGCTATTCTGTTTATTATCGGCGTATTTTCATTGTTGTTCCTTGCACAGATAGCTAAGTCCTGTCATAAGTTTTGTGAATCTGTAGTATAGTGGAAAAAAATAACGACAGTTTGACACGAAGTTGCTATGGTTACTTCAACGCCATTTTGAATAAAAAATGGCCGACTAAATATAGCGGTTACTCACATTTGCATAATTGTTTTTCTTTTTCAAGATTTTAAATCAAAATGTATATAACTGTATAAGATCAAGTTGGGTTTACAAAAACAGTGTGTATTCACCTTATTTTTTAAATGTGTTAGTAAGCTGTTTTCTGTGAATGTGCGACTTCTGCTTCATTGGCCATGGTGAGAAAATAAAGAGAAGAGTAACAAAGTGCATTAAACAGTAACGTTACAATTGTTTGTGCTGCAACCCAGAGTTTATAATTAAGACTTTAAATTCATATCTAATATGGTAAAAACACACGTCTGCAATATCAAGCAGCAAAATGAGCTAAAATGAACTAAAAATTGCTGGAAGTGGATGACACAGGAAGCCAGATAAATGGCCACACCCACTTTTATAGAGAAAATATGATGGATAATCCCTTTTCAGGAAAATTAACCATGTTTTTACTAGAAAAAACATGGCTATTGAAGTTTATCCAGGGTTTTGCTACACTAACTAAATGCAGTAAAACTGTACTGTATTTGCATCCACTAAAAACATGGTTACCACACTTTTACTCTAATAAAATTAGAGGGAAATAATAATACAAATAGAATATTTAGAAATTGTAAATTGAACATCATTTTAGGCAGAGTTTTGCATGTCGCACAGCAGGATACATAGGTAATGCCAGCACTCTGTGTGTGTCCTTCATAAACAATGGTTTATGTGTTTGTCATTTGTAAAATGGCCGGTTAAACATTTGTCAAAACAAATTAGTGCTGCTTTCATTCAGGCTGCAGTGTGTAGAAGTTTACGCAGGTGTCTCTTTGTGTCTGAGATTCATCTATTAGCCACAGTGGCTCACGGTACGTAAATTAACAGTGTTTTGGATGCAGTGGTGAGCGAAAATAAATAAAGGCAATTCAGGCATTATAATAGCATATAACAATAAACATGCTGTTTCGAATGATATTATATGTAGGCATTTAAATGAAAATTGCGTAATATTTTTTCTTCTCGTTTTTATTTTGATTGGCATGCCTCTATAATTCATTCCACTGAGGAAGCTTAGTAGTCACTGATGACATCATCATCATCATCATAATCATCAACACTGTCATCGCGATTAGAGTTTACTCCACCGTGGCGAGGAGAGCAGCGGTGGAAATGTTTGATTGAGTCTAAGCTGTTTTGATCCAGACGTACCTTGTTGTCTAACCTTTCAATGATGTTAAGTGTTGTCATCTGGCTTTTTAATTCAAGTTTGCCGTTTCCAAGACAGAATTTTGCAGCCCATATGGCCAGCGACAGCTAGTGAGAGTGACCTGCCTGTGTGGCACCCTGCATTGTGTCATAATCTGTTTTGCCATGGATTATCTGTGTAGGTTTCATCTGCATTATGATAATTCTTTGAGTAATGCTTTGACCTTTCCAGGTTGTAAAGACGAATGGAGGAGTGCTGACCTTTTACATATATATAAAAGGCCTTCAGTTTTGTTCAGCCGAAATGTGGGTAAGACTCATTAATTCAGTAAATACAGTAATAATATGACATATGTATATTAATATGTATATTAAAATGAATAAATGTATTTATTAAAATATTGAAGATGAATGAATTTGTTGTCTCGTTTTTTTTTTTTTTTTGTGGCTAACGTTCAGCTAAAAAGCAATATCTGCACCTGTGACCTTTTTCTGAGTGATTTATAATGATTATTAATTTCTGAGTTGCATATAACTGCATTGGAGGAGACTGAACCCGAACTTTCAGACAGCAATACATCAAACTGGTAAGATGAACAACTTCAGTTTGACTGAGTTCTGGGTATAAAACTTCATTTATGGACAGCATCTGTGATGTGCTGTTCAATTTATATTTTCAATACATTTTTGAAAAGAAAGAAGTCCCTTGTATTGCACATACCTGAGCTCCAGTAGAGAACATTTTTATCAATAATTTGCAGTTCATGGAAGTTTTGTTTGTGTTTGTGTCTTGATTAAAGTATTGATCCGGTCAGGGAAGTGTCTCTTAAACGAAGACAGTACAATTGCAGTTCCACATAAACCCTTTGATATTTTCAGTCATATCTTATCTTTTTCACACTGGACAGAATAAAAGTAAACACCTCTTTTTAATCAATGTGTTTGACATTTTTATTTTGATCTGTGTTGTTATTAAGTGACCTAAATATCCATTTGTTACCACTCATCTATTTCCCATACCCTTCTCATTAATGTCAGATTAAACTATATATTATTCAATAAAAACACTTACTGTCATCATAAAACGCTATTAAATTGTATTTCTATCTTAAATCTTAAGTGTCAATTTACTGAGTAAGCTTTGGTTAAAGTAAAGAGACAATAACGTTAAATCTAAATATCATAAGAGAAAACGTACATACAAAGAAATATGTTCTGAGGTGCGTTTGCCAAAAAATGATGTAATTTACTACCATAGTAAGATGCATTATTGGAGAAACTAACAAGCTAGTCACCACTCATTCCTGAAAAAGTAAGAACTTTGTCACACATCTGCGATTCAAACCACAAAGGTTAAAATTGTTATTAATGATGTCAAGCAGGTGGTGGAGTAGTAACTTTGGCTGATTCATTAGTTTGAGATCAAATTAATGTCAGATTAATGCTGTAAATAAAAAACACGGCATCTGAGGATTGTTATTTTGCTGGTTCCCTCAGGGTTCCTCGTGAGACTTGTACATGCATGCTTCTAAAACTGTTTAATCCTCATAACAAACTAAAAGATTTTTAGTTAAGAGGGTTAAGGTCACTGCCTCCGAGACCTTTGTCCATAATAAAAGAAAATTGGATCACATTCGATTTTCTGCATTTTTGCATCTGTATTAAGCATATAAAAGAATGATAAATATGCAAAGAAAAATGTTGGATTAAACTCAACCCAGCTCTGTGTAAAATGTAGACAAACCCAGTTTCAGAGTCAGGATAAATTATTTTCCTTTTTTGGGTGAACTATTCCTTTAAAACCATTTTTAGATAAAATTTTTTAGATTAAACTACACTGTAAAAATGGCAGTTATTTTAACGGTAAAAAACAGTAAAAATGCTACGGTAAAAACCTGTTAAATGGTTAATGGTAAATTACTGTTAAATTTAAATTTAGTTTGAATCTGATGTTTTTTCTTTGAAATATATTAGTTGTTTTTGTATCAGTTATCTTTATTAGGGTTGTATGTTACATGTAATGTTGTTAAATGAATATTTATTGCACATGTCAGTTTAATAATTCTTACCATGATGGCGTTTAGTGTTTGTGTGAATGACACTGAGTACCTTCTAAATATGTTACTATTTAAAAGCTTCTTATGAAGAGCTTTGGTTTCATCATGTGACTTTCTCATCACCTCCTGCATTTGGTAGGTTTCAGTGTATTTCAAAGGTACAAAAAAGATTTCACTACTTTAATAGATAGGTACATTCACATTATATCAGATTAGTGTTATGGTTTATTATTAGAAATTACGGTATTTAACTGTAAATTTAATGTACAGTAACTGTAAAACAAATATTACCGTATTTTTCACTGTTTTATTCTGGCAACCACAGCTGCCGTTTTTATACTGTACATTTTATGGATTTTTTTTTACAGTGTAGTGTTCTAATAATATTTAGTGTTTCATGTGTTCAGCTATTAACTTCTGGTGTTGATAATGCATTAAAAATTATCATAATAATCTTTTGGATACTGTACAGAATTATACTGTATTTTGTTGGGCCTATGGGCCAATCAAGGACCTTCCAGTTGGCACGAATTTAGCTTTATGTCCAATGTAAAGTCTGTGTTCTGAAGCAAAACCAGTTGAGAACCACTGATCTGCATCACTGAACGGTCGGTCACGGGTTCAAACCCTTTAAGCTTCAAGTGACTGCTATGAATGCTGAATGAGCCACCTGTTCATGACGGGCACGGAAGACTAACACGTTATCTGTGTGTGTTCGCGGAGATTAGCGTTAGCCATTGCATGAAAACACTGCGGTAACAAACCAATATATTCTGTTGTGTGTTTGTGATCACAGATGGCTGACGACACCGCTGCAGCTGTTGTGTGCCGCTGCCATGTCTACTCTTACCGAGATTGGTTTTGGCTCAGCTGGGGCAGTTATACGACAGCAGGAGGGCATTATGGGTAAATGGTCATGTGGTGTGATCTGTTGCATGAACATCTTTCACAGTGAGCGTGTTTGTTTACCTCTCTGCCACGCTGTAGATTGATTTTGATTACAGATTCACACACAGTGGCTTACTGATCCACTCACATGGAAAGGATTCTTAATAATATTGATTTTGACTTATTAAAAAGATTATTTACATCATAAATCAAGGGGAGCAGAGGTTGACCTTTTAAAGGGGATTACCTGAATATATTTGGTCACAATTTGTTTATTTTCATTTTCCACAATCTCACAGGAATTTGTAACTATATTGGCAAATGCTTATTCCCCAGTGACAGTTACAGTAAGTTTAGTGATGTCAGTGATCCATATTAATGTCAAATTGTCACTTCATAAAATAGTTCCTTTTTCATGAGATCAGGTTTAAAACTGAATAATCAACTGTCTAATAACTTCTTGCTGTTGTTGTTAGCTTAGCAACTTAAGTGGGAATATCCGCCACATGCAAAGTATTTTCAGAACCTGAAACACAAACCTTTGAAAGCGAGTCTCAAAGTGAACGTTTAAAAATGATACCATTATCTGCAAACTACAGAAATGCAAATTTGTGAAAATTGCAACACTGCTCACATGTATGGCCTAATTGTCATTAAGTGTTTCTTTACATCGCCAGATAGTGGCCTGGCGTACATTATACAGCATTTTTAGATGTATTCTCAGATCTCTGCGACGTGTTATCTTCTTCCACTCTCTTACATAGTTTTGTAACTTTAGTGGGTTTCATAGCCATAACTTTGTCACCGAGGATTTTCCAGTCGCGCTTAGTTCAGGATTTTGGGCAGGATATATAATTGTTTCAGTGTTGTTAGCTCTGTTTCGCTAAAAAAAAATTTTGCATGAAAATTGCAGTCTGAATTCAGTCAAAGTCTTCATCACTGCAGAGTGTACTTTCAGTCCAACTTCACTTAAACATGCAGAGACAGACCATGTTAAGCACTGAACTGGCAAGCAATTCCAGCTGCAGTGTTGAACCGATTCCCCGTTGAGAGTCTCTGCATTATCCTTCCATGCATTGTCTTAAATTGACAACCACTGACTTTGTGACAAAGTTCTCTTGCAATGATGGCTCAACCCTTTGCCTTTCATCTAGACAACCTCCAGAGGGTTTCAGTCACCTGTCATCTCGCATTCCATGTGAAAATTAGAGGAATGCTGCAAGTTAAATAGGTCTTGTCATGTGATTAATGAAATTAGCACCAGTGTGGAGAGAGGTGAAAATTCGCCATGCACACAGTGTAGGGACTGTTGAAAATGAATAACTTAAGTATATTTCTAAATGTTTTTTAAACGACTCGTGTCAAGCAGTTCAACCCGCATAAATACGCCGTAGAGGGAGATAATAACTATCCCAAACCTATGTAAATAGGGCGCTCACATGACGTTAAGCATTTTCTGGCTTATAATGTGATGTTTGTGAACCTAAAACCCTGTTTCTCTGACACGGCAACACATAACCGGCGTTATCAGAAATCTCCACTATGGCAGAGTTTTTTAGAAATAATCGTTTTCTGTGATAAAAACAAGGTTCACATTCGTCTAAACAAGTCGTCAGCAATTTGAATCTTTTTCTGTTACTGATCCACGTCACTAAGTAACATTTGCATAATATCCGCCCACGTTCTATGTCGCGAACAGCTTGCCCCGCCCCTAAACAGTACAATTTCCACGTGGATTACATCATGTGAAGAAGACGTTGTATCTAGTGAGAGTAAATTTGTTTTATATGCCCTTCTGAAAGATGAATCTACAAATGATGATTAATCTTAATTTTTTTCAATAACACCTCAGCAGTACAGTCTCTTGTTGTGTTTGCTTCATTTTACTGATGACTGCTTTTCCAATCTTGGAGTACAACGCGATATTCACCAAACACTTGGTCTTAAAAGATGGATCAGTGCCCAGTTTATTTGGACCGGCTTGCTCCTCTGTACTTCCAGTAAGTATGATTTACACGAAGGGAAGACACAGATATTGCGGTTTGGCCTCTCATTTACACGAAAACACGAATTTATTGTGCACTGTCGGTGTCACAATTTTGCTGATAGTTTATGTTCACATACAGCTACATGACACACTGCATGAACGATCATATTTGAAAAAGCGTAATAGGGGCAATTTAAAATTGGCAATATAATTTCACCTTCTTAGTCTTAGTTTCCTTTTTTTGTCTAACTTGACAGTTTAACAGGTGTTGTGGATCACACCTTTTAAAAGAAAAGTGTTTTTTCTGTGTACAGGTGACATTAAATGCAGACCTTATTGTTCTTAAAGCTCAACTTGCTGTTTTAAAAACATTGCAAAAAAAAAAACTTTTAAAAAACATCTTGTATTCTGGTCTTGAACAACCTACTTGTAATGTATTTTTAATGTTATTTGTACTTAACGAATGTTCTCATTATGTTAAGAAAAAACATTCTTAGAATATTAAAAATTAACATTCAAATAACTATATATTTAGGGTAAAAAAAAATATAATTAGTAAAATGTTATTAGAAAATTTGTACACATCACATCACAACAAGAAAACTAAATGTCAAGGGTCTACTTCTAATCTACTTCTCTGCATGGTAAATGTGATTCAAAAGCAGTTGACTCCCTCTATTGGTACTTCATCTGAAGTTCTAGAACATTAACAATAGGGTAAAGAAAAATATTTGATCCAGAAAACAGCCATTATTTGAAAATGTAATATTGCAACAATATTTCAGATGTGCTTAGATTTGCCAAGATACCAAAATTAGACTAGGTTAATTATCTGCTGGAGAGGAGATGATTTTGAGAGTCTTTTCTCAGGAGAAGCATCTGTGGCTAGTATTAATTAACTGCTTAGACAAAAAAAAATTCTATGGTCATAACTGAAACTGCTAGTTGGTCAGACTAGTTCTTAAGAAACAGTGGATGTTTATAAAGTTGGGAGTCTTTATCAACTTTCCATTTAAACTGAATGAACTGAGCAACTGCTGGAAATGTAAGTGTATATTTTATAAAGACTTTAGCCCAAGATTACACTCAATAATCATTCTGAACTGCCAGAATATCGATCACGTATGCTCTAAATGTATCTGTTCAAGCTGCCTTCTCGATTTCCATCTCTCACGCTCAGCACTGTTCAGACTGCATGTCATTCGGACCCTCTCTGATATACGTGGCAATTTCAATCATGCCAGTGTTAATTATGCAGCCCTTCCAGCTTCAGTAAGCACTGTTTATCTCCTCTAATTGTGTATTATTATAAAATATATCTAAAGATCTATAAAAGAGGTCATGCCAGCTGTCACCACTGTTCACCGTCTCATTCTCAACAAAAACAAATGTGTTCAATAACCTCTGAGAGAGCTTTGGCACTCATTATTCCCTCATAAAAAAAACAGACTGAACCCATAAACCCTCAAATTAGAGTCAAAAATGATGGTTAAGAAAGCATACGGCTGTGATTCGCTGCTGCTGGTGAGTTAGAGTCAAAGTCAGGTCTATAAAAGAGAAATAAGAGCTTCATCATTTGTTGTGGTCTACAACTAAAGGATAGATGATGTACTTCAGGCGCATTAGTGAAATGACTTGCCTGCGTCAAATGCAAAGATTGGGTTTTCAATGTGCTCCATTCTTTATTAATTATAAGCTCTGTGTTTTTAATTGACTTGAATGCAAGACTTCACATACATATAAGATACGTCATAAGGAAAACAGTGTTTGGTTTACTCAAAAACTTAAAAAAGGTGAACATGTGAGTGCGTTAAATTACTGCTACAAGTATGTGGGTGGTCTTTAGTGTTGCTATGTGGTTGCTAGAGTATTTAAAGTGTTTTTAGTGTTGCTATGTGGTTGCTAGGGTGTTTAAAGTGTTTATAGTGTGTTATGTGGTTCCTAGTGTGTTGCTGTGCAGTTGCTAGGGTGTTGTCATTTTAAATGAGTTTTATTGTGTTTTTATGTGGTTGCCAGGGTGTTCTGGGTGTTTTTAATGTGTTGCTATGCATATAATAGGGGAAAAAAAGTGTTTCTATGCGTTGGCTAAGGTGTTTTCAGTGTTTTATGTGGTTTTTAGGTTTTTATGAGAGATTTATTGTGTTGCTATGTTGTTACTAGGGGGTTGACATCCTATGGAGATCAAGATAACTTGCATATTAAAAGTAAATACATCATTTTAAAAATGAGTTGGAAATGTGTTGATAGAAAATTAAATAAAAACTTTTTTCATTGAACTAAAGTCACTGGTTCAAAATGACACAACCTAACATCAAATTATTACTATTTAAAAATGCACGTATATTGAAGGTATATTCATTTCATTACACAGATGGAAATATCAATTGATACTGCTTAAAATCATACATAACTGTTGCATTACTCTTCAAGCATAGCTTTTATGGAAACTGATGAACAATAGTCCATGTTTAGATTATGACAGGAAAGTTTCAGGAAAGATCATTTGACACCAATTAGCAGAGAATATGACCCAGATGGACTACATTATCTACCTTATCTATTTCATTTTTTATCAGATGTGGTTTCTATGGTCCCATGCGCCACTTTTACTGAACACAGTTTCATATTCAGCATTACTGTCACTTTTATGTAATTGCTTTTAGTGGTTTAAATGAGTTAATGGCTACTCATTAGCCTACTTCTGATTGATTTCACATATTTGTAAGCATATATAAGTAAGATGAGTGGTCTCCTAGTAGCCTACTCAACATAGTGAAGACATAGAGCCAGAAGTGGAAGGTGAAAGGCTAGGATTACATAGTGTCCAAAGGAATAGAAGGGGACAAGCAGCCCAGGTGCATTGGGGAAAACACGTCAGTTTTCAGTCTGTATTGTTTGTTTTTTTCTTTTGGAAAACCTATGTTGTGATTTAATTCATCAGTAAATTCCACATTACAGTATTTCAATGATACCACTGTGTCTGTACTTTTCTCTATGGTAAAATAATAAAACCTGAATCACATATTTTGTACAACTATATTTAAGGATTGTACTCACAAATACACAGTTAAACTATGGGTATCTTGTGTATGGATGATCTAAAGTAATGTTCCTATGATATTTCATAATAAATAAATGTTTTCAAAAAATGTTTCTGCAAAACAACACTGTAAAAAAAAAAAAAAAGTAAAATTTACGGTAAAAAAACGGCAGTTGTGGTTGCCAGAATAAAACCGTGAAAAATACGGTAACAATATTTTTTGTTTTATAAAAACAAAATACTGTATAATTATAAATACCGTAATTTCTAATAATAAACCTTAATAACTGATGTAACACCAGCCTATTAAAATACTGAAATCTATTTTGTAGCTTTGAAATACACTGATAACTACAAAAAGCAGGTGGTGATGAGAAAGTCACATGATGAACCACAAGTAAATTTTAAATAGTAACATATATACATACAACATATATACTGTAGAAGGTGTCAGTGTCATTCACACAGACACCATCATGGTAAGAATTATTAAACTGAAATGTGTAATAAACATTCATTTAACAACATTACATGTAACATACAACCTAATAAACAGAACTGATACAAAAACAAAATAAGAAGAAGCATCAAATAAAACAAATGTAAATGCAATGCAGGGAATTCTGGGAATGTCAGTTTACGGTGTTTCCCTGTAAATTTAACAGGATTTACCATTTAAAGTGTTTTTTTTTAGCATTTTCACAGTTTTTTACTGTTAAAATCACGGTCATTTTTTACAGTGAAGTGCTTCTCTAAATATATGAACGCAATATGCATAGTTTTGAACACTGGACAGCCTGTGTTACAAATAATGATAATAGTTTTGAGTTTTGAAAAATGTCATGAAGGTTCTGTTATTAGTGCAAAAATGATTTTGCACCAAAAACTGTAATGAGATTACTATGATATTCAGAATGTTTTTATGCGTTTTCCATTTTGGATACTAAATGTTCTGAGTCTTTTTGTAGTCTGTTGCTATGTGGTTGCTAGATCTCTATGATATCCTGGTTTCTAGACAGCTCCTTCCGGGTCCGGTTGTACCATCTGTCAGGTGAAATCATAGTGCTGGATGATGTGTTATGTGTTTGTGTTGAAAAAACTTTGTTTCTTAGATTTTTAGTTACCGAGCAGTTCACAGGAACCATAATCAAGATCTTTACTACTGTCATTCATTCTCTAAAGCATGTGTGTGTTTGTATGTCCATTCATAATCTCTTTTCTCTGTCACGTTATGCTTCCTTCCTCATTGATTTATTAGCAATCTCAACAATTCAAACAAGTGAGTAAACCAATTTCTTGGGCCCCTCAACTGGTTTACCACCAATGAAGGAAGTCACCACTGTTTGTCTTTATTAGCATGAGTGCACATGTGTGGTCGTCACATCAAGTGTAAGGAGCCATTGGCAAATAACTAACAAAAAAGCAAATAGTCAGGCCAATAAAACTCATTTAGCTTAGGACTTTATTACATCACGCTGACGATGCGTGATCAATGACTTTGGGAGTACAAAAAGGCTTGGGATAAAAATCAGACAAGAAGCGTTGGACGACTGGTAGAGCGCTACAAGAACATCAAACCGAGGGTGAGTGAAGTTTCTGAAAGAGCACATTTGATTGCATTGAAAAATGGTTTGTCTTTGACCACTAAAAGTTCTCATTTTCATCTTTTAAGGTGTGGAAATGTCTCTTCTCACAAGCCTGACGCAAGTGTCCATCCTTGCGATATTTCTCATCCAGTGCGCAAACAGCCTTCCAGTTCTGGGCAGGTCGGGTCACATTCAACCTCAAAATTAATTGCATTTTCAACCTCGATCTGCTCTTCTGAGCTCTTTCTGAAATAAAAAAAGTAGTGGTTTTAAACCTGTCAAATCTTACTAGATCTTTATCTCTTTGTCCTTGCTTGATTTTCTTCTGTGCATCTGCGTTTCTTCTATAAACTTTCTCCACTTCTGTCTGGAGGTGATAAGAGTTTCAATTTTCTTAGCTCATGTTGTTTTTTTCCCCCTGGACCTCACATACCAAATAAACTTTTTCTCCACAGTTTCACAGCTGATGTATCACCTACTTATATTTTGTCCTTCATCACCACAGGTATCTCGGAGAAGAGGACAGCATCTCAACAATGGACATCTTTCCACCTCGAAAGATGTTATTTACCAGGGATGATGCAGATATGCTTTCTGATGACCGAGACGGGTGAGTCTCGTAAAAATGTTATTGTTAATAAACAAGTCACTTTTGTGATCCTGTTGGATCCATGCTTATTTAAGTGCAGGCTGCCCCCTTGTGGAGAATACTGGCTCTTCTAAGCAATCTACTTTTTTCTGGAAACTCCCATACTTTGATATACAGTACTTCAGATACTCAGGTCATTTGAATCAACACTTTGACATCTAATCCATATCTCCAGGAGATCTGGGCTTCAGACGAGGCAGTTGGGCGACATCGAGTTCACAAACAGATATGCTGAACTCCTCAAATCCAAGGCTAAAATCACATCCATGTGCACCTTCCTGAAACGCATGCAAAGCAGCAAGAACAGGTAAAGCCACGTAAAAAGCATCATTTGATTGACATTATGTATAGTTGAAGGGAAAGTTTCAAGCATAGCATTCTCTGAGCAGTTAGCAAACTTGGTTATTGTTAATTATTGCCGTATGTAGTGTATAGGGTTGCTTTTGATAGTAAACAGATTAAATTATTACCAATATTGTGGAGCAACAAGTTACAACTCACAGAACATTTGTTGCACTCTCAGAAATAAAGGTACAAAAGCTGTCGCTGGGGCGGTACCTTTTCAAAAGGTACACTTTTGTACCTATTAGGTTCAAATATGTACACTTTAAGGTATCAAAATGGACCCTTTAGGTACAAACAAGGTACCGCACCCAGTGGCAGCTTTAGTACTTTTATCTTTAACAAAAAGAGTAGAAATTTAGAAAAGTAATCACATTTTATCAGGTACATTACCTTAATAATATAAGTGAAATGTTTATTGTGTAACATACTTGTCCTCACAAGTGATATATTCTGGCTTCAATGACATGTCATGCTCTGTGTGTTTGCAGCGGTGTTAGTGGAGATACAGAAAGATTAATTTCCCTGATGAAACAGTATTCATGTCCAAACGTGTATCAGTGAAGACCGGCTTCACGTCGAAGACACTTGAAGAAAACAACTTCACAATGCCCGAATCAGTTTTAACATGTTTGAGACAAACTGTTTGTATATATTTGAATAAATCATGATTTTTTTTTTCCTCCTCCAAACGTGTCTCATATAACAGATTCAGTTGCAGTCAATAACATTTCAGATGCAAATTAAACTCTGGATTTGAGAACAGTGTCTTGTCTTGTTTATGAATCCACACATTTAGCTCCTCAAAGCCACATGCTGGTTTATGAATTTAACACTTGACAATAAGTTCATGAGTCTTTATAAGGGTTTTAAAGTACTAAAACGCTTTCATGCTGATATAATGTGCGTGATTCACAAGATCATTCTTAATGTACAACCAATCACAGACTGTTGTAGATTATATGAGGTCACAATAAACAGGCGGGGTATGCGAGTATGCAGACATGGTACAAAAATAGCATAAGAGTAGATTTATCATGAACACAACATGTATATGGTATTCAAAGTGATATCCAGTATTTGGCACCTTTTGGACATAAATTGTAGAAAATGAAACTTTTTTTAAAATAATGTTTTGAGTAATCATAAGGAGATTTTGGTCATGCTTCGGCAGATACATGTAAGCATTTATGAAACAAAATCTATGGAATAGAAGACTAAAAATGTCCACCCTGTTAGGGACAGATACTACCAAGCATAAAGTACTGTAAACATGTTTCATTTGAGAATATTTCCTTCAATACAACACTCAAGTACTTAAAAAAAAAAGATAATGTTACTGAAAATTAACTATTGATTAGGCAGGATGGGAACTAAATCTGCTGCAACTGATTATTAAATATCACATAATTTTATTAAATAATTATATTATTATATGTATAAACTCATGCCCTTTTGTTCATTTTAAAGCAATAAATCTGGTAATAAGTTATTAAAATATACCCAAAATGTGGAAAAATAATCACAGTACAGTAACTGTTGTGTTAAAGATATAAAGATATGCCAGTGGGTACATAGGAAAATATGGAAAAGGAAAATATACATAGGTATCAGTATAAAGTTCAAATTATATATATACAAATTATATATATACAAAAGCTGTCACTGGGGCGGTACCTTTTTTTTGTATATATATATATTTATATTATATATATATATGTTTTTTTGTGTGACTATGACTAATCTTTAAATGTATTAAGATAATATTCTGTACTGGTAAAAGTTACTGAATACCAGGAATGAGCCACATACAGTAAACCTATACCAAATTGTGAGTATAAAATGTATTTGGTTTAATATCCACAAACTTTTCTCATTGTACAAAAGTTGTTTGCTACGTATGACGTTCATCATGCTAATGTTGTTTATAAATAAACTGCATTTGGTACAGTAGGTTTAGCATTAATGTCTTTGTCGCATCTTTTATTAGCTATGTGCAACAATATAACAAGATAATGACGTATTACAGTATATGAGAGCCAGATAAGATTGCTTCAATTGGTTGCTTAAAGATTAACATTACCGTAAATGAAACAACGCCCACTTGTGACTAGCTAATGTTACTAGCGTGTAAAAAAGACTGAAAAATTAATTTATGCTTTTGTTATCCTTTTCTAGCTAGTTTATTTTAGTAATAAAGTCATATAAGCACTTGAATTTGCTTCTATAGAGTGCATTACTGGTACATTTAAAGATAAATCTTACTTTTTGTTCAGAGCTAAAACATTTAAATAAATCAAAGAAAAACACAATTTGTACATTTTATGATGTCTGCCTCATATTTAAAGATGGCCTGAATTATAGCCTAACATTTTTTGGTAACAACACTGTTTTGTATAAAAAATATTGTTTTGTATACATGGTTCTTCCTTGTGATCATGTTTTATGAGATGTATATGCACATGTAAAGCAGCTGTGTTCTTGTCTATGAGGCAAAAGTCCACCTGTGCTCATCTTTATAGCCAATAAATCCGAGATAAGCGTCCATCTCAAAGGTTAAGCTTGAAGTCTGTCTCTCACATTAGCTATCGCTCACAACTGCTTGATGGGAATTTGATTCAGTCAGAACAAAGGGATTCATCTTCGATATTCCTTTATTGATTCATCACCTAACAAGAAAATGGATTTGAGGCCTAAAGGATCTGCTGCTGTTCTCGTTCTCCTGGTTCTTTTCACGCTCTGCAAGTTCAGTGAAGCGCAAAGTAAGTGCTGAAAGTTTGAGAATGAAAAATCTTATGTAATCAGGTATTCTTTTGCAGTCTGAAACAGAACACCACTGATAAGTTATAGCCCACTGTTTTGATCGCATAGACTTCCAAAACAGATGTTTAGACACTTTTGGAAATGTTATTCTTGAAAATATCTAGTGTTGCTAGTGTTGTAGTTATGGGTAACTGTACATCAAGGCTGTTGTTTTAAGGTCAATTCAGGACATTTATTGAATATATTATTATAAGTGAAGGATCAATGTTTATATTTAATCACCTTTTTTACCACCACAATTTTTATAGTATGTATTGTGGAGTAAGATATGCATACAGTGGGAACAGAAAGTATTCAGACCCCCTAAAAAATTATTTTTTTCTGTTATATTGCAGCCATTTGCTAAAATCATTTAAGTTCATTTTTTTCCTCATTAATGTACACACAGCACCCCATAGTCTTTTTGGGAAAGTTGCAATAAGTTTTTCACACCTGGATTTGGGGATCCTCTACCATTCCTCCTTGCAGATCCTCTCCAGTCAGGTTGGATGGTAAACGTTGGTGGACAGCCATTTTTATGTCTCTCCAGAGATGCTCAATTGGGTTTAAGTCAGGGCTCTGGCTGGGCCATTCAAGAACAGTCACAGAGTTGTTGTGAAGCCACTCCTTCATTATTTTAGCTGTGTGCTTAGGGTCATTGTCTTGTTGGAAGGTAAACCTTCGGCCCAGTCTGAGGTCCTGAGCACTCTGGAAAAGGTTTTGGTCCAGGATATCCCTGTACTTGTATTCATCTTTCCCTTGAATCCAACCAGTCGTCCTGTTCCTGCAGCTGAAAAACACCCCCACAGTATGATGCTGCACCAGCATGGTTCACTGTTGGGACTGTATTGGACAGATGATGAGCAGTGCCTGATTTTCTCCACACATACCGCTAAGAATTAAGGCCAAAAAGTTCTATCTTGGTCTCATCAGACCAGAGAATCTTATTTCTCACCATATTGGAGTCCTTGAGATGTTTTTAGCGAACTCCATGCAGACTTTCATGTATCTTGCACTGAGGAGAGGCTTCCATCGATCCACTCTGCCAAAAAGTCCCGACTGGTGGAGGGCTGCAGTGTATTTAGACCCTTTGCTGTAACACTCATATATTTAACTCAGGTGCTGTCCATTTCTTCTGATCTTCCTTGAGATGGTTCTACACCTTCATTTGAGTCCAGCTGTGTTTGATTATACTGATTGAACTTGATTAGGAAAGCCACACACCTGTCTATATAAGACCTTACAGCTCACAATGCATAACAAAGAGTGAAAAATTGAAGGGGGTCTGAATACTCTCTGTACTCACTTTATGTTTTGCCATCTGGACTCATTATTTGAAGCAGTATTTCAACTAACTCTTATTTTACATGAACTAGATTTTACATGAACTAGAACTACAATAGACACTCCAGAAATGTCTGATTAATCGTATTTGTATAAAATGTTTTTTCCAACCAATTTGGAGGACTTTGAGATGCTTGAATTATAGGCCTGTTTGAAGAAATCCTACCAACAATTTTTTTTGTACTATATTTTGCTTTGCATTTTCTAACATTTCTTCTTTTTCAGTGTCAACTAGGACTATTCATGAAAACATTTTAATTCTGTTTTTTTCCCTTCATGATACAGACCTTTGCTCGGTGCCAGGTAATGTGCCATTATTTCTTATTTCGGAAAACAACGAAATTGGACACGTAGTTACAACACTCATTGTTGAGGATGGAGTGACGGCCGCAATCACTAGTCAAAATCCAGCGGGTTTCTTCGGCATCAATGAAAATAATCTCATTGCTCTAACTGTGCTGGACTATGAGGTTAATATTTGCACTCTAAAATGCACTCTAAATTGATCATTTCAAAGATGTTAGATGTAAAGTACAAAGTACATACTTACTATTTTAATATCTCAGTTCCATTTTACACAATATATACATATTTTTCAATTAAAAAAATTTCACCAGTCCTAAGCTATTCTAGTAAACTAAACTATAAAGTTTAGTTTAGTTTTAAGGGTGAAATTTTTATCTCAAGTAAATCAAAGCATTTTGATATTTCAAAGCAAACTTTTAATTCAGATCAATTTAAAGTGCTTTACTGTATGTACAAATTAACAGGCCTTTTATGTTTTGTTATTTTCTTAGACATTTGACCCGAACAAACCTCATGAGGTGAATATTCAGTGTACAAAATCTGGCTCTACCACTGTAAGTAAACTAAATACATGGTTTTATATAAATGAACCTTTTACTTAACCTCACTTCTTACTTATTTTAAATGTCTTATTTATGTTGAAGTCCTGCATGTTGTATTTTTTTCTATGTTTAGACCACACTGAATGTGAAAATAGCCGTTCAGGATGTAAATGATAATCCACCGGTGTTTGAACAGAGTCAATACACACTAAACGTCGATGAGGTACTTTTTTCTTAAACCTTTAATGTTGCCCATTGCTGCCTATTGTATGTGTTTCTTTCTATTTCATCATGGCCAGTTTTTTAAGATCTGAAAACCTACTGTTTTTTGTAGTTAACAAAAGTGGGCACCAGTGTTGGCCTAATCACAGCAACCGATCCTGATAAAGATGATAGACTTTACTACATGCTGGATTCTCCTGAGGTAAAATAACCTTCATAGACAATAAAATCCCAAAGAATGTGCATAAAGTTAGTATACATTGTATTTAATGGTAAACGCATTTAGGAATTATGTTCTTTTTGGGATTCTAAAAGAGAATTCCCCTTGAATGTTGGTTCCAAGTGGAATCCCATTCACAATGTCAGCCTTTCTCTGTAAGGGAGAATTTGTCCTGGAGGCCAGTTTCAATCCCAATATCCTGGTGAATACACTTCTGGACTATGACAAAGTTAAAGAAGTCACATTAACGCTACATGTGCAGGTGAGTTTACTTGACCCAGGTTTAATGTCCAAAGATACATATTTTTGTACAAAAAACTTTAATTTAATGACTTTTTCAGGACACACCGATTGGATCTGCAGCCGACGTCTCCCACAATGCCTCAACCACTGTTGTAGTCAGTATCATAGACATTGACAATCGTCCACCGTGGTTCCAGCCGTGTACAGAAACCGAGTTTGGCACGAGCAAAGTGTGTGTGAGCTCTGGTTATTCAGGGAATGTCAACTTAAAAGAACAAGCGGTGGGTTTTCTATCCAACAGAGCTCTGGCGTTGTTTAAATATTTTATAGTTATGATTATTTCAACTTGCCCCAAAAAACACCAACATTTCACATGGTATAATGTCGGCTAATGGATCTTGTTGGATGAGTTTATTGATTAGCCAAATGTTCTGGACAGATCTTGAGTTAAAGTGTCGAATGAGCATTTGAATGTTGTACACCACAGACAGATCCTTTGACCTTGAAGCCAGGTCCACTCATGGCCATTGATGGTGACAAAGGCAGGAAGGAGCCCATTGGTTACACAATTCTTGAAGGTGAGATGTTTTATTGTTCTTGTGGGTTGAAATAAAGAATTTGAAGAAAAGTCAAGTTTTTAATAAGTATATTTTACATGTTTAGAAAATAGCACATTCATAATCGACACTGACACCGGGAGCATCACAATGAAAGAACCAGTAAATGAGATAGGAACAATTGTCCTTACAGTCATGGTAAGAGAGAGGAAAATTGTATTCATAAAAAGGAAGCTATTGTTTTTGAATGTTGCATGCAATCAAAACCTTTATTTTGAAGCCACAGTATTGTGTACACACAAATAAAGGTTTTTATTAGCATTGATGGTTCTTTAAAGAATCCTTCCAATTTATAATAGGTTATTAAAATGTTCTTTTTTAGAGTGTAGTTCCTTCCCCAACCAGATTTTCCTTCTGTCTCCTTAGGCATTTCAGAAAGAGAATGCTGATCAGTTTGCCACCACTACAGTCGTCCTGACGGTGGTGCTATCCAGCGATTTCCCTCCAACGTTTGTGAAGTCCAGCTATGAAGGCTTTATCTCAGAGGATGCTGGTGTGGACAGCCTGGTGCTGGAGAGCAAAACATCCAACAGACCCCTCAGAGTGCAGGCTACAGATGAAGACTTGCCTAATGTAAGAACTCAATAATGCATTCAATTCAAGATGCAGAAATCATTTGGATGTACGTACAAAACACATAGAACGGGATTAGTGAAAATTACTATAAATAAATCGGAAAGAATCTTTACATGAACACTTGCATTGGTTTCATGGACTGAATTGATTTGTTTGTAAAAAACATTCTTATAGAAACCATCACATTTATTTACTGAACTTCCATTTTTCTGTAAATTCATGGATGGAATATTTTGAATTTGAATTGTTTGCCACATCATAAATTATTCCCCACATAAACAGTCGCATTAAAATCAACATGCTAAAATATTCTTTCATAAATCATTACATTCTATTCATGAAATCATTCTTAAATAAATGCATGGGTTGAATTAATTAGTTTGTAAAATAATTTTTACATAAATTTTGACATTTTTGTGAAACTCTCACATTTCATTTATTCATTTTTAAAAAAAAATCTTGGGTAAATTTGTTGCACTGAATTAAATGTTCATAAAACTATTTTTACATATTTTTATTTTTACTGTGAACTGAATTGTTTGTTGAAATTAAGAATTTAAATGAATCGTCTTAAAAACTACTTTGAGTAACCATTGCAATAAATTCAGTGCTCATAAAACCATTATATAAAGTGTCACATTTAATTCAATATTTATAAAAAAATATTCAGTAAAATGTTGCATTGATCTTACACTCTTGTAATACATTCTTATTGAGTTTAATCATTCAGAAGGAAATTAAATTGAAATAATTTTTAGAAGATCGTCAAATTCGATGTTTTTAAAACCCTAAATACATAAATTCTTGTATTGAAATGAATATCATATAAAATAATTTTTATGTAAACACACACTGAATTAAAGAATTTGTAAAACCACTGCTGGATTCAGTACATTGTCAGAGTTGTTAGTTTTGTTTGCTGAATGATGCCTATTATTGTAATATTTCTGGTGTGAAGAGCTGGATTTCTTTCTTTGTAGGGCTATAATCCTAACCTCAGATTTGAGATTGTTGATGGCTCTGACTTCTCAATCACTTCAGAGGGTTTCATACTCATGGCGAAGACGGTTCCACCAGGCACTGTAAATTTAGAAGTAAGAACTTAATATTTCACACAACATTTGAATGTACTTTAGACATTAGACACTAACTGTTAGTGTGTGTTTTGAAACATTTACGACCATATTATCCATCGTGACTCAGATGCGGGTGGTTGACACAACCAATGACGAATCAGACACCGCTTCTCTCACAGTTGAGGTCACACCAGGTAAGACCAGACCAATGCTGCATGCTATGAAGACACCACCTAAATATGACATGATACAATCTAATCAGGAATAATCAGAAGAGTGGGCTAATCTGGGTACTTTCTGTAGCTTGACTGATCTACACATCAATTCAATTTCAATTAAAGCCACTGAGCGTGCATACATAGTACAATGCGATTGTTTTGGCCCTTGTTTTGAAATTGAACTGAATTTCAAATGATTCAGTTGAATCAGCCAACAGCAAGCTCTTGACTGGTGACCCTGTTTTTTCTTCAGGGGTTCCCACTACCACTCCTGCCACAACTATCATGACTTCTCCCATTATAACAACAGATAGCACTGCTAACACAAAGCTAACAGACATCAGTACCGCCACCTCGCACTCAGGCATCACCACAACTACGCACCCCAGCACAGGTACACTTACGCTAAGCTAACAAGCATGCTAAATCTTCTGGTGAGCTGTGTCGCATGCCATTTTTTAAATGATATGCCATCATGGCACCCAATAAAATATTCACGAATCTAGCACTGTGCCAATCAAACAGATTTGTTCAAGGTTTCATGCTTTAGGCTACTGATACTTTGGATACTGGCTATAGAGAGCTGCAGTGATGACTTTAGCATCGCTCTAGTTCACTCTGGATTTTTTCATTTGCATTTGGATCATTGCAGAAAATAAGATCTGTGACCAACAAAGGTTTATGATTGAACACGCCGCTATTTTCAATTCAATTGAAGCCCTCTAGAGTTAAACAGTTGAGTTTTAATGTTTTAAATCCATTCAGCCGATCTCTGGGTCTGGCGGTAGCCCTTTTAGCTACAGTTTATCATTAAATCTGATAAGATCATTAGCATTTCGCTCAATAATTACCAAACAGTTTCGATATGTTTTCTATTTAAAATATGACTCTTGACTGGATGCAGCAGACACAATGATATTACACAGCGCATGAAAATGGTTAAATAGTAGGAATAGGAAAAATATCGAAACTCTTAGAGATGCTAACGGTTTAATCAGATTCGATGATATATGCTAAGCTATAAGTGCTCCGCCAGACCCAGAGATCGGCTGAATGGATTCAAAAATGATAAAACTTTACTCTAGGGGAGTTGGAAAATGAGCCTATTTTTAAAAATCGGCTTCTGATAGAAAATAGGCTTCTGACAACTTTCAATTCTTTATTTACAATTAATTTTACCTGAAAGCTTGAGTTATACCTCTGCAACTGACTTTTCTTTAAGCCAAGTAAAAAGCTTCTTATAAATCACAACATGGTATTAATGCTTAACGTGCTTTATGTTAAATAAAACATGGACATATCTTAACCACAGACCTTGTTTCAGACATTGCACCCAAAATCCTTCAAAAAAAACCCAATGACTTTGGGACGATGGAATCAGAAGTGCTAAAATGCTAACTTGTTTCTGGGTTTTGGCCTAAATAAATAGTGAATACGTCATCCCTGCAGCACTATATATGGGTGATCACTTATATTTGTGAAAACATAATAAGCGTGTGATTCAAAATACATGAAGCTATTAAATTCCAGTAAATTACAGCTAGTTGTTTGTATCATTCTAGTAAACTCACTGAAGTATCTGAAGTTTTTCTTTCCTCTTGTGTGCTCCAGGGGGACAGCTGGTGAAAACGGGTGAGTTTAGTTCGGGTGATATGGCGGCTGTAGGGGCCTCTCTGGCAGTTGTTATCGTTCTCTGCTTGGTCTGCATTGGACTGATGGTACACCGCATCAAGGGCCATAATGCAGACTGGAAGAAGCTCTCTGAGGCTAGCGTCTTCCGGAGCACGGTGAGTTTCCATCCAGAAAGCTGATCTGATTGAGCATCAAACAAATAAGTCCTAGTGATGTTCTAGTTAGGTTGTGAATGATTTTACGACTAGTAAATCGTCATACAGATTTAAAACATTCATAAAAACACTTCTCATATACAGTAGATGGTTACATTGATTTTGATGTATTTATACTGAATCAAATTCTCAGGTAATTGGTCATTCAAACCATTATTTCAGGTGAACTATTCCATTAATATTAATGCTTTCTACATCTTGACAATATTGTGAGAATTTCTTTCTCTCTGCAGCTCGGAGGCGGCTCAGGTGGTCCTAAAGAGGGTGTGCAGTACAGCAATGAGGGCTTCCAGCATGATGATGATTCTGGGAGTATGAACGGCAAGTTAGCTGCAGACCTGGAGAACAAACTGGAGGCCGGACTCAAGCCGCAGCAGAGACGCGGGTCAGCGCAGAAGATGACGACCCCCAGCGCTGTTCTCCAGACCACCAGCAGCCCTCCACCCGACACCAGCAGCCTGGCAGAAACCATTGACAGCGAGAAGGAAGTCAAACCAATCCTGACCAAAGAGCGGCGTAATGAGGAGGGCTACAAAGCGGTTTGGTTCAAGCAAGATATCGACCCCAACTCCAAAGAGGAAGTGGTGATCATTCCCGACAACGGTGAAGTGGACGTAGACCACGAGGAAGATTATGACAGCGAGGGTGAAAACAGGCATGACGTGGATTCTGATGATGAGGAAGGAATGTCAGCAGATTTGTAGACTTTTTCTCCACAAGGACTTGAGTTGAGCTCAAATTTTAGACACTTTACAGTAGGACCTTTAAAAGTTAGTTCATTTATGTGTTAAAACATTTTCATAAATGCTTCCCTTTGTCGTATTCTTTTCTAGGGCTGGTTATTGTTTTAAATTTTTCCATACCGATACAGATAACCGATATCCCAAAACCGATAACCGATACAATACCTTCAGGCGAATACATGGTAGTGTTCATTGGTCTGAAATAATGATATCTTGACTTTGAAATCGTTCCTAAACAGTACTTTTTTTATGAGGATTCTTTTGATGAGGAACCAATGACATCAGTTGTAGATTGTTTCTCCAGTGCAAAACACAAACACTTAGGTTGAGCTAAATGTTTAGTATGAACTTTAGAAGATTAAGTTTTGTGTTCTAAAGTTTTTACAAATGTTTTCCTTTGTCAAATTCCTTAAGAGGGCTAGGTATCATTTAAAAAATATTCCATACCAATAACCGATATCGATCTTTACTTCAATATCGGTACTTAAATTTTTCAATACCAGTTTTAAAACTAAATTACATTATCGCAATTTTTCAACTTGTTGACGTTGACACAGACTCAAAGACTTACACTTCTGTTAGGCTGGTATTAAAGATGTTTTTGATACTCGATTGTATCGAGGCAATTAGGTCGGTGCCTAAAAAGCGTTGAACTTGGTACCCAGCCCTGTTCCTTACTGTTAATAATAGGTCTGTAAATATGGTAAACAAAATGTATAAAATTTTCACTTTCTAGCATGAAAGGTGAACCTGAAATCAAAACTGACCCTGTTTGCTTTCTAAATATATGTTCTCATTTTTGTTGTGAACAATTCATCAATACATATTGTTTTTAAAAAGGAAAAAAAGGTTTTTTTCATATTGCTAAGAAATACATCAGATTTTGAAAGTTAAATAGGTTGAGAAATGCATTTCTTGTTGACTAATGCTGTGTACAAAACACTTATATTAATAGTAAATTAAAATATTTTTTGTATACAATCTATTCTTTGTAGAAATCAATTTACTGTAAACATAGAAATAAAAAAAATAATACTTAATAAAACCGGTGTGATTTATTCTGACCAAACAGAATTGCAAACAATGTCTGTTTGTTTGTTTGTTTTGCTAAATTAAGCTCTTGATTTTCTTATAGTTGACTGTATATTACACAGAGATAAAAGAAAGCATTTTAACACGAAAATTGCTGATAATTTGTGGCCTGTATAATGAGACAGTTGCTATACCAACCTTATAGGGTGAACTATTTATTTGTGTTTGTGACGTTGCAGTGGACTGCTGCCCTTTCACATAATCATGCACAATCATAAATTCTTCTATAACAGTTTAGATATGTTTTAATGATTAACCTGAGAACTATGAACTGCCAGTGAATGCTGTATTATTAGCTTGGATGCTATTATAGACTGCAATCAATACAACAAAGAAACACACTGGAATCATCTTTACAAATGAGTCTGGTCAAACAAGCTGGTTTGTCTGACAAAAGCTGGTCATATTTCACAACCTCAAAGCAAGAAATACTTAGTTTAAAGAAAATATGGTTGTTGTTTTTGGACCAATAATCCTAACCTTTTGCACTGACCTCAGATTAATAAAATGAAATACTAAGTGGCTCACTCACTGATACTTTTATCTCAAAATGTCTCTTACCAAATGTTCCTTTTTTGTTGCTATTATAAAATATTAAGGACTTTGGCATTTAGTATTACATTTTGTAAAGAGGGAATAGCTCAGTCTTCAGAAACAGTGCTAACAAGTGCTGTCAAGAAATCTCGGTCTGGGGACAAGAACAGTTCTCAGAAGTGAACTAATTAGCAAGTCTGCTCCAGGGACCTTATAAAACAAACACACAAAAAAGGAAATAAAAAATACCAAAGCAAGAATTCAGTTAAACATTTTCAGAATTCAACAAACTGTCAAATCTGTAAATTTTACACATGTTGATTAGTCGCCCTCTACTGGAGAAATGAACCACATGAAAAATACAATAAATAAATGATGACTAGAGTTTTTGTCATATACCCCAAAAGCCAATGCAGCAATATCACTGCATAAGATAACAAGTTACCTATTCATTAATAACATGTATTTTAAATCAGACCAATTAATATAACATATTTTAAAATATTATATACTGTAAAAGTGTCATTTTAAATTAAACTTTTCTTAAATAAAACTTTTCTTAAATAACAACGGTCAAGCAACAGATTAATGACACATATTTAATATTTATTTAGTTTCCATCATATTTTATTATTAGGGCCAGGGGCGGATCTAGATGGGGTGGCATTCATGGGGTGGCAAGGGGGTGGCATTAAAATTATGAGGGGTGGCAACACTGAAAAAAAGCAACCTTGCATGGTTTTTGTAGATTCAAGGAACGCAATTTTTATTCTGTGTTTACACTAGGGTGTACATTTTTACCTTGTCCTATTAAAAAAGAAATGTGTGATTGACTTGAACCTGATATCTGGATTGGTAAATCAGATAAATTAAATTAGAGGATATGGTATATTGAACTTCTCTTTATTGAGTTCTATGCAAACCTGTAGCGAGTTTAAGTCTATGCCAAGCTTTACAAAGCATGAAAAACAATGAAGACTGCATATGGATACAAAGTCTCAGTGGATCAAGTTTCCTTAAGTCAAAAACAAATAATAAATATGTAGAAACCACATTTAACTCACCAACAAACATCTTCAAAATGAATCAAAGTGTTTAGTGCAACAAGAGCAACAAAACGACCCCTTAAAATATTCAAATATCTTGGATGAGACATAAAAACAAATTCGTTTATTTTAGTGCATGTAAGGCAACAAAAGTTTTTCTCTGGTGTAATGAAAAGGCAGATTTTTCAAAACTATTGCAATGTTTGTTATGTTGTTTACAGTCGAGTCTCTCTCTCTGCCACGACGATCTCGTAGGCTGCTACACTAAACTGATAACTTCGGTCCCCGAGAAAATAAATAAAAGCCCGCCCACACTGAAAGCTGATTGGCTTATTTTGCTGAGTAAACCAATCAGGATGCTCTTTTTCTAGCACGCGCTATGAACAGGCACTCACAAAACACACACACACAGTTCACGTGCACGCACGGTCTCTCTCACTTTCTCTCTCTCCTTTACTCCGTCTTATGCGCACATTATAAGATGCAGGATTCAGACATTAACGCGCTTGCTGGCTTCGTGTAGATTCTATCACTATCAATATACAGGACACTAGTGCTGGGGTGGCACCCCAGAAGATCCGCCCCTGATTTAGGGCTGAAAGTGAATCATTTAAAAAGTTATGACGTCACAGAGCGCGTTCGAATAGAACTCGCGGGGTATATAAAGCTCGTGACATTCTTAGATTATTTGTGGGTTTGTTGTAGCGGCGAGTATTCAAAGCGATGGGTCAGCGAAATACCAAAGTGAGTCCGATGACTTTTGGAGAGGTGTACGACCAACATCTGAGTACACCCCCAAAACCCAGCACCAACACGGAGGTTCAACATCCTCATCCCCGCGATGAGACCCCTGTTGATGCTGGAGGAGGAGGAGAGGAGGTAGAAGGTGGAGGAGGAGGAGAGGATGAAGAAGTAGGAGGAGAGGAGGAAGGTGAAGAAGGAGAGGAGGAAGAAGGTGGAGGAGGAGGAGAGGAGGAAGAAGGTGGAGGAGGAGGAGGAGAGGATGAAGAAGGTGGAGGAGGAGGAGATGAAGAAGGAGGAGGAGAGGAGGCAAACGAGAAAAAGGAGGAGGAGAAAAGGGAGGAAGCAGAGAGAGTTAAGGAGAAAAGAAAGAGTAAGAAGTGGTTGCGGAGGCTGCGCTCTTTCTTCAGAGCTCTTGCTGGTCACAGCTCAGCTCAGAGAGAGGAGGAGGAGGAGAAGAAGGATGAGGGAGAGAAGAGGAAGGTGGCATGGGATGGAAAAAGCAGTGATGGTACATGAAACAACCATGATATGAGAACATTCATTTTAATACAGCTTTTCTACTTTGATCATATAAAAACTTGCACCATCAAACACAAAAATATGCATCAGCTCATACTATTACAAAATCCATGTTAAGGCCATGATAAGATCTTTATTCCATGATGTGTTAAAAACATTACTGTTATGTCTTCATGTACTAATATGTGTTAAAACTATAAATATTTATTATTCAGTCATTAAAATTAGTAATTACTTGAAAATGAATGCCATTTTAGATTTAACCACTCATAATGATCATTGGAATGAATACTACACAACACACTTTTCTCAATGTATGAATTTTTATGTTAATTTATCTTTTATTAGGCTACATCTTCAGTCGATACACCGTTGGTGATGAGCTGGGGAAAGGTGGATACGGTGTGGTGTATGAAGGGAGATGTTTGGATGATGATCTTAAAGTAAGTTGATATTATGATTAAATATTGTCCTGTCCTCCTCCTGCACTTTCAAAGTATCTTAAGTCATTTTTTTGTTCATCAGGTGGCTTTGAAATATGTCACTAAGACCCGGGACATGGAATTTATATCTATTGTAAGTACATTGCAAAACATAAACAATATAAAACGTCTCATTAACATTAGCACAAGTATCTATTTGGGAAAGCACCTCCATCTAACCATCATATAAACTCTCTGTCTTCTAGCCTGATCATCCAAACCCCCTTCCGAAGGAGATCGCCCTCACTATCCTGGCAAATAAAGGTCCCAGAGTGCCAGAAATAATCAGGCTTCTGGACTGGACAGAACGCCCTGACCACTTCGTCATGGTCCTCGAATGTCCCTCTCCCTGTGAGACTCTAGCAGAGTACATCTGGCGTCACGATGGACCCATCAGTGAAGAAACAACAAGGCAGATCATGAGGCAGGTGACCAACGCCGCAAACACCTGCCACCTCCGCGGAGTTCTCCACTCTGACATCAAACCGGAGAACCTTCTGATAAACAGGGAGACATCCGAAGTCAAACTGATTGACTTTGGATGCGGGGACATTCTGAGGAGGTCACCATACAAGTCATACGGTGGTATGTATAACGTAATTCAATTCTTCTCATAGATGCAGAACATTCATGTTAATACAAACTTACACATCTACTCTCCTCCAGGCACACCATCGTACGCTCCTCCAGAGTACCAGCGCAGGGGGAAGTACTACGGAGGGCCAGCGACGGTCTGGTCACTAGGGATTGTGATGTTCACACTGTTGCTTAGAGACTTCCCTAGTGACTATGACCTGGTCCTGCTGCAGAGCCAGCACTTGTCCAGACATGGCCTGTCGAAAGGTGAGACCTTCATCACAAGACAATTAATAGTTCAGAATCATACAAAACATCTTACAGCTTAGAATAAACAAGAAGATCAAATAGATCATATTTAAGGTGTAAAGTTAAAGGTTATCAAATGTCTTTTGCACAGAATGCCGTCGCCTCCTCAGGGCTCTTCTTCACGATAAGCAAAGTGGGCGAATTGGTCTGGGGCGAATCATGTCCCACACCTGGTTTAAGGTAGTGAACCTAAGATCAGTTATAAAGAATTAATGTCCTCATGAGAAGGAACCAAGAAGGCAAACCTGGTGTTCTTCTGTTTTGTTTCAGATCGTCTCATAAGACCTTCCTGTTGGCGTCTCTCATGCAGCTTTGCGTCTTGCGGGCTGCAGCGGGAGGCGCTTCCATCCCTCCTCTCGTCTTTGCGTCTTGCGGGGCGAGCAAGCCTCGTGTAGCGTCTTGCGCCTTGGCTTGAGGAAGCAGTATTTGCCTCTGGCGGTGCGGCTGTGTGGATGTGTCAGTCTCAGAGATACCCGTCTCAGCAACCCTGGTCTCCAAGCTTCCTAGAACCAGAGCCTGTCAAAAGCTGCCCAAGAGGTTTAAAAGCCAGAAATCATCTCTGCCACTGAAAGAGGTTCCTGTTATGGCAGCCACAGAGGGTGCTGTCATTGATACCTGGTCTACAAGCTCCAAATCTGAAATTGTCAATAATATGTATTTTTTTAGTAATTTAGCAGATGCTTCTGTCCAAAGCAGATGTGGAATATCAAAAACAATTTATCACACAAGTCTTAATAATACTCACAGGACCAAAATGGCAAATTTCAGTCAGAGGTAAATAGAAGTCAGAAGAGAAAATGCAGACAAGGTTTTAATAGCATTATTTACATGAAGTGCCTTTTGGCATCAAGAAAGAGAGAGAACACAATATCGATAAAGCGTCCCCGACTACCTCTGCATCAAGACACAGATCGGATAACATCCCGACTACAAATGTGTTTACACTTGTCTTTTCAATGTGCATGTGAACAACATTGTGTTTCAGAACAGGTGATTTCAAAACTACTGTAAACTCTCTAAACCGTTCCCACCAATGAAACTCGTTTCTCTGCTTTTTCCATATTTTTCTGCATTTTTGGGTTCACCTGAAAATCTTGAGCTTTAAAAGACACCTGATCTTCACTGTTCATGAGTTTGACTGCACTGATTCCGACACATCGAATGAGAATCAAACTTTAGCTGGTTGACAAAACTATTGTTCTGTTACATAACTGACAAATTTTGCAACAATTAACTGACTTGAGATGAATAAAACCAATGCCACCTTCTGTAGAAGTACTTTACAGACCAAAATAAGCTATAAGAATAATGCACTGGGAAGGAATAAGACATTGCGGTATTTGTTAGACACTTTTATTTAAAGCGATGAATACGGTACACTGTATTCTAAGAATACTGTACATTATACAATTTAAGTGTTTGCATCCTTATAAGATACAGTTCTAGTTGAAGTGAATGAGGAAAAAAACTGAAGCTTTTACATCAGTTGTCAGGGATATTTCCTGTCAGATGTTAAACAAACCAGTTTTAATTTTCCTAAAGAGGATGTAATTATGTCTTTATGTCCAGTTTTCTTAACTTCAGCTTGATGGTGTTTGGCAGACCGTTCTTAACCAGCTCCTGTTTTATCTGAAACACAGATGGATAAACAGATCAAACTTTCCCCATGCTGTTAATTTGCACCATATTGTGTTTAAATATTCATAGTAAGTGTGACATACTTGCTGTAAAAGCATTTCCATGTTGCCACTCTGTGTTAGGTCTGAAAATGAGGAAAGTCTAATTCGAATCCCAACAACATTTTCTAAAGGAAAAAAACACATAAACCACTCATTTATATTTGTTGGCATTGGTCATACAAAACATTATGGGGTTATATATTTTCAAACCAACATCTACAGAAAAGGTTTACATTTACCAACATCGGTAAAAACCCAAGCAAGCAAATCCAAGAAACCAACAAAAATAATTTTCCGAAATGATGTTGTGTGGAATAACACATGAAGAAAGGGAGGAAACATAAAAAAATGTAAAGGATAGCCATGACACCGGATGAATATCGATGGATTAGAAAGCAATCCTGCCCCTAGTCAGTGGAAAAGAACCTTTCATGTCAACAGCACCTTTAGAAATATATTTGCGGGGAAAAATATATTGTATAATGTAATAGATTGACCTATTTGTTTTGTTTCATTTAATCAAACTAATTTCTTTAGCTGCAGTTGTAACATCCTTGGTTTGTTTTGCTCTATGTTTCTCCCCATGTGTCCTGTGACCTAGTTTTAGTTAATTGTGTATTTCGTTCAGGAATTAGTGTCTGTATAAAACCCTTGTCATTTCAGTTCCTTGTTGCCCGTCAACCCTAATGTTTGCCGTGTCGTTGTTTGTGCTAAATGTAAGTTATATGGATACTGCTCCACGTTTATGTTCTCTTTATTAAAAGTCTTTTGTTTTATTTTTACGTTTGACTCCCCGCGTTCTCCTTCGCCTGCACATCACGACCTACACGTTACAGCAGTTAACAGAGCAAAACGAAATATCAAAGTATACATTTTATGTTTGCATTTGCCGATTTGTTTTATGTACAGATACATGACCCAAAATGACACAAATTTTTGTGATGCATGCCATCATAACTAGGATATAGCACACTACATTACCTGTCAAGGTTGACTCTGAACTGATGTTAGGACTGTTGATGATCCTAACTTTTGCACACAAAAGTAATATCATTATTTAGATGAATTGCATGTGTACAAAAGGGATGTTATTATATTTTACTTGTCTGACAAACTTATTGATGCAATATATTACACAAACACATTCATGCGTGAATGCAAAATAAGATTACCTGCACAATATGGCTGATTGCAGGTATTTGGTGTCATAATTTCATAGACATAATAACCTCCTGGACAGGCTTTGACTTGAATGGCTTGTTGGTAATAGCAGCAGTTACTTGACGTGGTAGCGCCGCAAACATTACGGGTCACCACTCCGTCCCCAACGTTTGGATGTGTTCCATTCAGCCACAGTGTTGCTGTAGTGCCACAACTCAGCAAAGAATCACAATTCTCTGACAGCTGAGCGCTCTGACCATGAATCAAGAGACGATACCAGCCCACGAAGTTGACAAAACTGTTGCACATATATTGGGTTGAATTCGGATTGCTTGAGGAAGTCCAAGGATCATCCAGGGCATTATATGTGTAGCAGGGGTCTGAAAAAACATTAAAATGAGTTATATATTAATTACTGAAATTGCTGTTCGCATCACACACTTATGGCAAGAGATCTATAGGGTTGTAGTTAAAAATATCCAGAATCTCTTTCTTGATCATTTCTAATATCAAATAAATGTAGTCGTATCTCAAAGGAACAAACTGTGAACTCCAACACCAAGTCTACTGAAGATGTGAGTCATTTTCAGACCTGGTAATTCTGATGTATACCATTAATGAGACGGGACTCAAACTCGGGTTGCCTATATTAATCATTTTAATTGCTTTCAGAGAAGAGTAAAAAAAGGCATTATTCCTCTTGTATGTTGAAACCATAAACATTTATAACAATAGCAGGAGAATTTAAAATTTCAAGGGAAAGTAGAAATGTAAAGTCCAGAAATATTTATCACAAATGCAGTCTGTGGTTTTTCTAAGCTAGAGGTACAACTAGAGGTTGTTCTTTCCACAACATTGACTTTCTCATCACACAGACTGTTGCACTATACCCTGGACTTAATTTCACATCATTCATACAATTTACCACACACAGAGCTGGAATCAATCAAAACGGCGGACACAACAACTCCCAGTTATCAGAGGTTTTTCTTGAGTTTGTTCAGTTCATACCAATAATCTAGTTCTAATTCAAAGGTCCATTATTACCTGCTGTTCCCGATGTTGTTAGTAAAGATGCTGTTGTTGCAGGCGTTGTTGATGGTGCAAATGTTGCGGTTGGTGCAGATGTTGAATTTATCATTGCAGGTATTGTCACAGGTGCTATCGTCTGTGCAATTAATGTTTGGCTGACTGTTGAAGAGAAAGAGAGATAATTAAAGTCAGCAAAAAATATTCAGATTTTTTTATTTCTATGTTTTTTTTTTCAAACGCTAAATATCAAACAGGGACACAGCCTTACTGAGTGACAGGATTATTATGAACACCAGCAGTTGGGAAACCAAAGAAAGTGTCATAATGAAGTCAGAGATAAAAACCAGAATGTAGGTTAGGAGTCCTTCTTCTGTAAGCAGATAGCATTATTAGAGCATCACACAATATAATGTAGGCAGTTTGTCATTCTACAATATTTACATTTTAAAACATATTAAAATAAAAAAACAGTAATTACGCCTGGAATTTCTCTTTATTACATTTCGCTTTTTTTCTGATTAATTCACAAGGTAGCCTAAGCATAAATTGACATAATTGCTCGAATTGAGAATATTTATTTTTTTTATTATATTTATTCAAAGCATTAAAGAGAAATATTTATTTTACCTTCTAAGTTGCTCTTGTTCCAAATGCAGTTTAACAGGAAGTATCAGTGGTTTTAAATGTGTCTCAGAAGCATTGGAATGCAGACAAATATGCTGTCAGTTCTGTCTTCACATTCTTGACTCACTTCACCAAAATTCAAGATACAATTAAATAAAATGTGTGTGTATATATATATATATATATATATATAAATAGGTTTTGATGAGATGAAAGAAAATACAGATGAAAAATCACAAGAAACTATAAACTTGCCATGTGTTTTTGAAATCAAATATTTGCATATCTATGACCCCAAATGCACGTTTTCCTGCGTCAACATATTTTTATAAATCAAAATCAAAATCACATGGATTCAAGACCCCCCTGGAGTCATGTGAGGGACGTTTTATTACGAATAAGCCCATGTTATTTTTAAGTTTCTTGAAGTGTAATGCTATCGCTTAAAAAAGTTTAAGACACTGTGTAAAATGTGAATAAAAATAGAAAAATAGCCCCCATTGCACCGCATAGTTCTATGAACTAGCCGGTCAGGTAGTTCCCCAGGAACTTCCCCAAATAGTTCCAGGAACTATGAAAAGTTTCCTTCGGTGCGAAACGGTCTAATGCAATGATTTATTCCGATATTGTTCCATAATTTGTAGAAGCAGATTGGAAAACATCTGCCTTTCCAAGATACTCTTTTATACTCATACTGACCTGTTTCCTGTAAATCAAATAAGCTGCAAAAAAGTTCCCACAGCTGTTTCTAGTACCATTTACATTTCCAGCCTTTTGTTGTCCTCGGAATTGTTAAGTAAAGAAAATGAATGCATGATTAAAAGAAAGTGTTCAGTGTTCTTGACAATCTGATAATTACATGTTTGTTCTCACAGGAGTTCCTGTCTCTGTGTCTTTACAGACACTCCATGGCGATAACCAAGCAAGAACCAACACACCTCCTGAATTTGAATTATGTTACAATTTATTTGCCCAGAAGTGAAAAACGTAAGTGAAAATACAATTTGCAATTCCTAAAAATAGTCTGGATCATTCTTCCATACTGCAGAGAGGACAAACTGGTATTACCTGATTCACAATACTGATCTTGATGACCTCCTTCTGTAATGCAGCATATTTCACTTTATATACCTGATGTTGCATTTTACTTGTAAAGATAATTGCTATAGAAAGACATTTTATAATTTGTCAGCATATTGATCCCATCTGAAATTATTAAAACAGAAACGTTGTCCTTCTCAAAATAGCTAATAATGCAGTTCACTGATGAAAAAGGAGATTGTTAAATCTATTCAGAACACACCATGTTGAGGCATTCAGTTCAATCTGTGGAATAAAGAAAGGATAAGAAGAGCAAAATGCAAATGCCGAATAAAATATGGACAGTTTAGAGAAATATGTTTAGAGAACGTAGACAGAAAAACGATTTTATGGTTACCTATGCCTATACTTTTTGTTATTTCTTTTATAGTTACATATGTACATATAGGTTACATATTGCAGAGCTCGTTTTGATAATATTCAGATTTAATCAATTTTAATTCCAATACAACATGATTTTTGAGTTGGAATTTCACACGTGAATTGAAATGAGGATTTAAATATGATTTATTCACAGAGTTTGTTTTATCAGACAAACAATATATTTAAAGGAACATACCACTATTTTTGAAAATAGGTTCATTTTCCAACTACTCTTAGAGTTAAACAGTTTAAAGTCTGTGTAAAGTCAATATTAAATGTGTTCTGAGTTTGTCACACCACAGAAAAATTTATTATTACCACCCAGCCAAATCTGAATGCTTAAAAAATGTAAAAGTAAGTATAATAAGCTACTAAAATCTTGAAAAAAAAAAAAAAAAAACAGTGCTAGGTGGCTACGTTACTGAGCTTCGATTTACAATCCTGCTCTAGAAAATTGTAAAAAACTGTTTAACGGTATAACCATTAAGTATCATACAGTTCACAGTCTTTCTAACATTTAGCAATGCATTTCTAACATTTGTAATGGGTTTACAAACAGTTATCAAAATTGACTTTACATGGTCTATAATGTTTGATAGTAAAGCATTGCCCTCTTTACATGATTTGTTGAGTGCATGATCTAAAAATGTTGGTATGGCTAAAAATTGGTACCATGCAAATAATACTTTATATGAACCATATTAAAATAATATGGCATTAAAGTTAACAAAAGTAGCATAAAGAAAAAAACAACAACATCTATAGATATCTAAATAACACGTTTTACAAAAAGTGGCCCACTTTACCTATTTTTTTATTAATAAATATAAAAGATTAATTTGTGCTTCTTGTAGCAGTTACAGTTGAACATTTTACTGTTTGTATGCATGCAAAGGACAGGCGGATGGCTGCCTAGTCCGTGTGGAACTGCAATAAACAATTCTGATTAATTATTTAGCTGTTTGTCTCTGTATTTTTATGTATCTGCACTAAGCCTAGAGTAAACATGTCTTCATGTCCGATCAGCTGGATCGTATGTCCGCATACTTCTGCAGTCTTTGACTGAATGAGTAAGAACAGTATCCTGTTCCTTTGCTCTCAAATCCTTGTTCAAATGAACAGAACACACCCCTACGGTAAGCAAAGCGTCACGAGACTCGCTCGCGCACGGTGGGAAGCAAAGTTCGCGCGCAGCAAACCGCACTATGGCGAAGGATAACGTCATAACTGTTAAACATGTCATATGTTTATTGAAAAGCAAATTTTTGTGATAGAATAAGGCTAATATTCCACGTATTATATTAAAGTGCGTGTGCTAATATTTGATTATTTAGAAATTATATAAAAAAAAACTTCTGTCTGGCTACTAGCTCAGGAGGTAACTTTGGGAACTTTAAAATTTGATAAACCTACGTAGAATATATTATATTTGTAAATATTTTGGTAAGTTGAAAAGTAAACGGTTTAATAATCAGTAAAACGCAAAATGAAATGAATGAATATTCATGAATATGACAATCTCATGAATATTAAGCAGCTTTCCCTCACTATAGTAGGTTTCGTAGTTTCTCCGGAGATCACAGGTGTGCGAGGAAGTCCCCACCGTCATTTCCAGACTTGTAGCAGGTGCCATGGCTAAAAAGTTAAGCGTATGAATATAAGTTTTGCTTGTATATATCATGAGAAAGTCCGTTCATTGTGAAATAAATCTGTGTGAAGCGACGCGACTCCTGTTGCCATGGCTCTGTCGGAGTTGTATACAAAGGTATGCTTAGCAAGTGCTTCACTTCTGAGAAATGTTTAAACAAGTTTAATAACGTGATATTTTAGTCTAGTATGCATTTGAGAAGGTAATAGTCTTGTCGAAGACTTTCAACAACATTACTGAGTCAAGCTTATTTACAGTTGAGACATGGTCATCGTTTCTACTCGTATGTAGTTTTGTTAATGTTAAAACCAAGCGCACAAAAACCTAAGCCATACGAAACTGTTCATTTTCCAAATCATAATTTTATGAAATAGCTATGTGATGTGAGTTTTCTGTTGTAGTATAACAGGGTGTGGATCCCTGACGCGGAAGATGTTTGGAAGTCTGCGGAGATTCTGACAGATTTCCAGGCTGGTGACTCTGTGCTGGAGCTACAGCTGGAGGATGGGACGGTAGGACAAAAACAAGCAGCTGGTCAACGAATATAGATTTATTTTGTTAATTCTAAAGTATTTTTCATTCATAATATATTGCATTATAAAGGTTAATAAGGCTTCATTATAAATAAAGAAAGAAAAATGTTATTTAAAAATGTTAAAAATATTTTTTTATGGGAAAATTTGATTAAATTACATGACACATATTCATATAAATTGTAACCTAAAATATTAATATTAACAATAAAGCATACGGTAATTCAATCCACTAAAATTTATATTTATATTTGTATTTTTATTTATATATTTCAAATTAAATAATATCCAATCTTCACTATCTATTTTTTTTTAGATCAATATTTACAAAACTATAAAAAACCTGAAAGCTATTAGAATATAAAATGTTTTTATTGAAATTGAAAAAGAAAAAAATATATAATGAACGTTATTGTAATGTTGTGGTAAGGACATTTTGTAAGAAGAAGAGTTGAAAAAAATGTGCCTGTAGTTGCAGAAAAGATGTTTGCAAACAAATTTTGAGAGGAGCACACGTAAGTAATTAGCACGGCTGGCTCCTCATTTCCTAATCATGCTATCATCCTATCAGAGCAAGCGAAACCTCTTATAAATAGTACAAGCCCCCTTTCCTCTATATCTCATTTATAACATTCCTCTGCTTGCTCCTCACGCAGAACCTGAGTTTGACATGTCCCTGGCTCAATTGATTAACCAATTAGATTCAGCAAAATCAGGACGTGCTGCTCCTCACGGAAAGAAGGGATAAAATCCCTAGAGCTCAGGAGTCCGCCCAGCCCTCTACCCAGACAGCATGCCAAACACACTTACTGTAATTTATATCTATTACAAGTGCGAACTCGTGAAATACCCACATATATAAATATATATAAAGTGATTCAGTGAAGTGATAAAGTGAAAGATGATAGATTTTTTTGTTAATTACACAATGTTGAAATTAATGAATTGCATTGATTGCAAACTGTCCCAGAAATGACCCCCAAAAATATAATTTAAAGCCATTACTGCTTTAAAGGAGAAAAGCATCAAACTAATTTGGACAAGAAGTAGCTTTAAAAATAAATACATTTTAAATTTTAGTTTTAAAGGTAGCTACTCTATCTCAATTAAATATCTCTTAATATGGATATTTTTTTAAAATATGGAAATATTACATTAAATTATATTAAATTATTCTGTAAATAAAAAAATAAACCTGACATTAGGTGGCAGTAAATAACTATAATATGAATCATTATAGAATGATTCATTAATTCCAAACAGCTGATTTATCCAGTAATAAAATACATTGCTCTCTTTGTGAACCTCTCTTGTAGGAGTTGCAGTATCCGCTGGAAGGGGGCGACAAGTTGCCACCCCTCCGTAACCCAGATATCCTGGTGGGTGAGAACGACCTCACGGCTCTCAGTTACCTTCACGAGCCAGCCGTGCTGCACAACCTCAAAGTCCGATTTGTCGAATCCAAAATCATCTACACATATTGTGGTAGGTCATCTGTAGAGCTGCTTCCTCAGTGTGAAGCTCCTTCACGGATGTGATTGCTTCACTCTCATGTTTACCATCTCAGGAATTATCCTGGTGGCAGTCAATCCATACAAGCAGCTTCCTATCTATGGAGATGCGGTCATCCATGCTTACTCTGGACAAAACATGGGCGACCTGGACCCTCATATATTCGCTGTGGCAGAAGAAGCCTACAAACAAATGGCCAGGTGAAGAATTATGCCTTAAACTACCCCTTTAAACCAGAAAAACTGATACAAACTTATGCCAATTCTAGCTAAGATCAAAATGAGACATGGTTGATATTTCAGTGCAGCATTTTTTTCTATAAACTGCAGGAATAACAAGAATCAGTCCATCATTGTGAGCGGCGAGTCTGGAGCTGGAAAGACCGTGTCTGCTCGCTACGCTATGAGGTACTTCGCTGTGGTTAGCAAATCTGGCAGCAAAACCCGGGTGGAGGACAAGGTTTTGGCATCTAACCCGATCACTGAGGTAAAACAAACCATCAAGATCAGATCGCTCGATAATCATACACATTTAACTGATATCATTCACTATATCTGGTGTGTTTGCAGGCCATTGGAAATGCAAAAACAACCAGAAATGACAACAGCAGCCGATTTGGGAAGTATACTGAGATCAGCTTCGACAAAAGATACCAAATCATCGGTGCCAACATGAGGACATACCTTCTGGAAAAGTCAAGGGTGGTTTTTCAGGTGAACTAGATTTGTAGATTGTGACATACAACAGAATTATTACCGTTTATAATAAAACTCATAATGTGTCATTTCTTCTCCTGCAGTCAGAGAATGAGAGAAATTATCACATCTTCTATCAAATGTGTGCATGTGCAAATCAGCCGGAGTTTAAAGGCTTAAGACTGTGTGAGTGTTTCTGTACATGTTATTTGACTTTGACTTTTATATGCCTACGGGTAGCTATTCATATATTAGAGTCCAGGCTGTTTGTATATTGTATACTTCATGCAACATTTCTGTCTGCATGACATATGATAGATAGATGGATGTGTTGTATAGTGCAATTATGATCTTAAATTCTTATATACACATTAACTTTGTTACAACTATGTTGAAAAAAGTTGATTGGACTGATAGATAGATGACAGATTTCAGCTGAAATAAGCCAAATGCTATGAAATGTGTGTAAATTGTTTGTAATGCGGGTGTGTTGTCCATCTGTTGATTAGTGGCAGCAGACAGATTTAATTACACACGTTTGGGTGGAGAGACAGAGATCGAGGGTGTGGACGACCGCGCTGACATGGCAGAAACTCGCAGGACCTTCAGTCTGCTAGGTGACAGATATCACATTTATCAAGAGCGTAGTTCTTCTTTCAGCTGTGCTGACGCAGCCTTGTTTGTCTCCAGGTCTTAAGGAGAGTTTCCAGGCTGATGTGTTTAAAGTGCTCGCTGCGATTCTGCATTTAGGAAATGTAGTAATCAAGGAGAGCAGCCCTGAGAAATCATCCATCGGTGTAAGAAACATGTTCATGTGTGCAGTTGTCGGTGTCTGATAATTGACAAATCGGGACTTTCTAGGTCTTTCATCAGATGATTATTCTGCTCTCTCTCCAGTCCAGAGACCCTCACTTGGCCATATTCTGTGAGCTGATGGGTGTCAACATGGACAACATGTGCCGCTGGCTGTGTCACAGAAGGATAGTGCTGTCAGCAGAGACGGTGGTGAAACCGCAGCCCAAGGAGCGTGCCGTCAACGCCCGCGATGCACTTGCCAAACACATCTACTCCCATCTCTTCGACTATGTCATCCACAAGATCAATCAGGTGCTAATGGTCCCTGGGAAACAACATTCGTTTATTGGGGTGTTGGATATTTATGGGTAGGTCAACCTGAGTTGTTCGATAGTATTCTAGTGATTTTTTAAATAAAAAGAAAATAATGATAGATAAAAACTATGCACAATGACAATAAAAATTGCAAATACATGTGTTTCCTCTGTTTTTAATTAATTTATTTTTTCATGGCCAGTAAATTTTCTCAAGTTTACACAAGCAACAGTAATAAGTGACATTCACATAAACTTATAACTATAATGTTATAATAAAATTTACAATTATAAAGATGATGGTACATAATGGTATTTAATACAGATCATTTTCACATTATTGTAGAGGCTAATGTAGTTATAGTTATAGTTAAGGTTCTTAGTGTGAATGGGCCCTTTACTGTAGCATTTTTCTACTGTGTTTTTTTTCTGCTGTCTTTTGACTTCCTCTAGATTTGAGACCTTTGACATAAATAGTTTCGAGCAGTTCTGCATCAACTATGCCAATGAGAAGCTGCAGCAGCAGTTTAACCTGGTGAGTGCATCTTTAATGTCTTTTCAATTCAATAAATTAGATTTGTTGTGGAACTCATAAAATCGTGTCACTGATTGTCGTCCCATCAGCACGTGTTCAAACTGGAGCAGGAGGAGTACATGAAAGAGGACATACCATGGACGCTGATCGATTTCTATGACAATCAACCTGTTATTGATCTCATTGAGGCCAAGATGGGCATTCTGGACCTTTTAGATGAGGAGTGCCTGGTGAGAGTAACCCTGTCAATTCTGCCTTAACCAGTCTTAAACAAAGTGGTGGTTTATTTTACTTTTGCAGCTAATTGTGCTCTGCCCATAATTAAATCCCATTGGCTTAGAATCACCAACCTGCTGAATATTAAGCATCCAATATGTTCTGATTGGCTGTTAAGACACAATTTACAAGGGCTGCGTTTCCCAAAAACATTGCAAGCATAAATTGTTGCTTTATTGGTTTCAGTGGGTCCATGATGGACTTAAGCTTACAATGCTTTTGGGAAACACAGCCGTGTTTAACTTAAAGGCACAGTATGTACGTTTACGCCACTAGAGGTCGCATTTTTAAAACAATAACAGAGGCGAAGTTCGATGGCGCAGTGACGGAGAGGTGAACATTGGGATATGTCGTTTTCACAAATCATGTTCACGGATGAAAAACTCATTTATATCATCTAACCACCTGCACATGACTATTACTTGAATGATGAATAATATATACTGTATATATTTGCTTACCTGTCTATTAAAACATATGCGGGTCCAGTTCGAGGTTTTCGTGATGCTCTCTCAATTTTGGAAATTTGTTGTCGCTTTATTTTGTTGACTATTTATTGACTTTATTTTGTTGACTGTATCTTCTTGCCTCGGTTTAAATACATCTACGTTTTTTGAGATTGTGGAGAGTGTAATCATGATCCATGATATGGAAATGCACAGTAATTCTGCATTTGTCCATGCGTGTTGCCATAGTATTCGTAGGAGGATAGCGTGGATATTCCGTCATTGATAGGCGACAATGAACAGGGACGGTTCATTATTTAAATCTGGAATTTCTTTGAATTTACAAATCCTACAGAATGTACACAACTTCATGAAATATACTGTGTAACACAGTGCAAGTGGTTTTTGGTTATTTTATTACAAAAACCTTACATATTGTGCCTTTAAGACAAAAAATGTTATGTGCATAATTTAGTTGAATTGGAGAATTTGATAATATGTTTATGTGTTTTATGTGTCAATCTTATTGATTTCTCTGAGAAAGAGCAGAGATTTTTTTAACTTTATGTCTCCTTTTATACTAACTTTAACTGAAATAACATTTTTAGGTTGAAATAAAAATAAATTAAAGCTAAATAGAAAATATATACAAAACAAAAAAATTAATTTGTATGTTGCACATATCACAGGTACATAGTTTGTAACTAAGTGAAACAACTAAATGAACTGAGTTTGAAGTACTAAATTATTAAAACTGAAATAAAAATGTAAGGTACATAGAAATGATGAAAGCACATAACAAAATTACTAAAATTTAATTAACGTAATATTTAAAACAAAAATATCTAATAGTATGTAAATAAAACAACTTAATTATCTAAACAGTTCAAAAATGTGTCCAGGGCATATTTTACTCAGGAAGAAATAAGATATTTTGCTTATATATTTAGGACCATTATGATTATTATTTGCATTGTAACTTTATAGTATTTATTTTTTATTTATTGCATTAAAACTAAAAAATTGCTTAAACTTAATAAATAAATAAATAAATAAATAAAAGCTAAATATATATTAACCAAGACATGCATAAAAAGAAAGCCATAAAAATGACTAATTCAAAATAATAATACTATAGTATATATTCTTTTATATCACAGTGACATGTTTTTAATTTTGATGTCTTGAAAATGAGGTCATATTTTACTTCAAAAGGAGGACACAATACATTATATTTTTCTCAAGGAAAACGTCTAGGTTACTAACGTAACCCACGTTCCCTGAAGGAGGGAACGGAGATGTTACATATGGGATCTCGCATGAGAGACCGTTCGTCTTCGAGTCTTTGAAAAAAGG
>JAUMHP010000084.1:2729080-2769551 GCA_032361065.1 Enteromius trimaculatus
CTATCTATCTATCTATCTATCTATCTATCTATCTATCTATCTATCTATCTATCTATCTGTCTATCTGTCTGTCTGTCCATCCATGTGTGTGTCTGACTGTCTATTCGTCTGTCCATCCGTCCATCTATCTGTGAATCTCTCTGTCCCTCGTTTGTCCGTCAGTCCATCTGTGTTTGTCTGTCTATCTATCTGTCCTGTCTGTCCAACCCTCCATCTATGTCTGCCTCTCTATCTATCTGTCCTGTCTGTCTTTCCGTCTATCTGCTAATGTATCTGTCTGTTGTCCATCTGTCCATCCATACATCTGTCTGTCTATCTTTCTTTCTGTGTGTCTGACTGTCTGTCTATCTATCTATCTGTCTGTCCGTTGTCCATCCATACATCTATCTATCTGTCTATCTTTCTTTCTTTCTGTCTGTCCGTCTGTCTAAATGGCATTCAATCCTAGAAGAAATCTGATTTCTTCTTTTTTCCTTGTATGGATGTAGTCAGCAGCCCATCACAGAGAAAGTGCAGATCCAGGTGAACCGTATCAGCATGCGTGATTATGAAGCTCTTCATTATGATAAGGAGCAGCTCAGGGAGGCCTGTGAGTATCTCTTCTCTTCGTCCTCTCTCTTTTTCACAGCTCTGAGAACCTACTCGTGCACTCCCGGTAAAGCTTCTGCTTTTCAAATACCGCTTAATTTAAACCGATCCTAACCTGTGTTTTCCTCTTTTCTTTCACCATCTCAGCGATTCCTATGGGGATAATTACAGTTCCCGGAAACAGTGATTTGGAGACGTGTCGGCTGCATATCGAGAAGCTACATGAGGTGCTTTTCAGCTTATTGAATCCTGTATATAAACGTGCCAACAGGCTGATTTGGCTACAACCCCCTTCCTCATTTGTAGAGGTTAAGGGGAGGATCTGAACTGTCAAAGTCTGGCTTGATGTCAACATGAATCACAATTGACTATTTACCTTCTTAATGAATGTTACTTGTCTGATTCATCTGTTAATGTAAAAAAAGTAATCATTCATCAAAATACAATAACTTCCTCCACCTCTAAAAGAACTTTCCTTTTCAGCGACATCATCAAGCCCTTTTATTGCCATAAAACACCCTAATAGACTTTTTGTTGTTGCTGTTGAAAATATTGTTTCAGTCATTTGTAAGTCAGATAACTGGGTTGCAGTGGTGACTTTAAATAAGTAATTCGTGACTAAATAAGAATACGTCTGTGTAAGTGCTACCTCTTGGAAAGAAAAGACATTTTTTCATTTAATTTAGCTCAAAATCTATTTCCTGTGGTGACGTTAACACATCTTTGAAAGACAAATGATGTATTTTACTTTTAAGAGTCCCTTTCCACTATAATTACCACTATTCATGCCAAACATGTTATATTGAGCATGTGACAGCCATTGCACATTGACTTCCTGTTCAATTTCAGTCAGAAAAACACATTGTGACTAATTGAACTCACACAGTGAGGCCATTTTGGACAGGAGCCATTTTTCACTTGTATTTTTCCCTTTCCTCTCTTTAGGAGGGGGATGGTGTGAACACAGACACACTGCACATGCCAAAACTTTCACCAAAATGGTGCTTCCTGGATTGTAAGTAGAGCATTTCAAGTCAATAAAAACTTGAATTGATCTAAAACAATAGTGTTTTAGTTATATAAATGTAACTTTGACTCATTTTTTTGATCCATTGTTTTTGACATTTCCAAAACTCTCAAACGTGATCTTTGCAAACCCCATAATCATATTTTTCCGTTCTTGGATTGTGTACAGCAACTACAGCAGACCGTTTCTACAGAATAGACCGTGGTCAGGTACCGATGAAAGGAAACTTTGACGTTTTACATCTGTGTTGCATGTCACACTGTGCCAATTTCATTGAATTGCATATCTCTGCAGGAGCATCTAAACTATGTGACGGAGATCTCTCAGGATGAGCTTTTCATCTTGGACCCGGAGATGGTCACCAAGGAGACGGTGGGCACATCGCCCGGAATGCCAGGGGCGATGGAAACTGTCGGGGGATGTTCCAACAGCACAGACCAGTTTGCTTTTCCTGCCTGCTCTGCCGGGCCTTCTCCACTGTGCAGGTAGATCGAAACGAGTCACTTCAGATGACAAAATGTGTGGTTAAACTGTATCAACTATTGTTGTTAGGTCTGCAAACAGCTTCTGCACAGCCTCAAGGTGCAATTTTAATGTCGCTTTTTACTCTGGCAGATGATTTTAACACAGTCGGCTAGCAGAGTACGTGCGTAGGCAGGTTTAGTTTCGCCTGTGGGCATGAAATTTCTGAGAATATCCTTGGAAAAACTGCAAAAGTGCCCTCATTAAGGAACTAAAAAAATGTCTTAATTATACTTTTTTTGTTAATCTTGTTAATTTCGCCAAAACAGATGTAGGTTCAGCATGAATTCATAATAGTTAGAATGCACTTTATTATGCACAACTGATGTGAATGCACTTACAAAAAAGTACCAGTATCATGGTAATATTACGATTGTGTTTTAGGACTGTAATATGGAAAAAAGCATGGTGTATGAATATGTTAATTTCCCAGTACCATGATATTACCATCTCATGCCAGTACTCATGTCAGAAAAAAAAGAAAAAATATAAAAAAAAAATATAGTAATAAATAAACAGTGTTTTAAAAGTTTTGGTTTACGTGTGTGTGCTGTGTATATTTATGTATATATAAATACACACACATACAGTATGCATTTGAAAATATTTACATATAAATGTATGCATTTATATTATTTTATTTTATGTTATCTAAAAATATATTGAATATATAAAAATCACATATTTTTCTTAAAGATGTACATGCACGTGTTTGTATTTATATATACACATAATAACTATACACAGTGTACGCACATATATTATGGAAACAAACATTATATTTATATTATATTTTTTAATACTTATATAATACTTATAAGAAATCTAAATTAATATACAAGAAACTATTATAATTAAAAATGTATAATACAAATAATTATTATAATTAGTATCTTAAACTATTTAAATATCAAAATATAATATATTAAAATCTATTTTATATTATGTATTTTTTTAATGTTAAAACACTAGACTATTATTGAATCATTTATTGTTATTATTAAAAAATGAATTATATCTATATCTATCTATATATATTTATATATGCATTGCATGCATTTATTTTATATTATTATATTTATTTTATACAATGTATTTTATATGTTCAATATTACTGTAATATTACATTATAAATACATATATCTTTATACCTATTATTATAGAAATATACAAACAAATAAACTGTATTAGTAAAACAATTTAAGTAAAAAAGCTTTTGTGTGTGCGGTAAATACGTACCACTAAACTGAACTGAATGTGTTCCTTCCCGTTTAAAAGTCTTCTGCTCTAGTCTATTCCCTCGGGGGAAGTCTTTTAGTCTGTGTATTTGCGTGCACATCTGATGGCGAGACAGAGAGAGTGAGAGACAGCGACATTTTAGTGCCAAAGTCTCCTGTGAGCGAGCACAAATCTGTGTGTTACTCAAATGCGTGTCCATCCAGGACAGGACAGTCCCTCATAAAGGCCCCTGCTATTAAAAACTCATTTATCTGTGTTTACATTCACCCTCCCCCTGCCCGACGCACAGCAGATCGCTGAAAAAACACATCCCATCTGTCAGACCTCATTGTAGCGCTTGTTCTACTACAGTAAATTATACACATCTCACAAACAATGAGTTTCCCGCCCCCCACAGCATGTAAACACATCATCCTCTCTGTTGTCTGTTCATCCCATCATGCTCTCGCAGGGTTCACCAGACTCATGCTGAAGGCCAAACGGAAAGCGCTAACACGGATAGCGACACACGTGTACAAAATAGCGATCCAGAGACTCCCACAAAGCCAGGCTTGTGCAGGTACATATCAAACTGAGCGCTTTGTGGTCGACTTCAGACCTTCATGTCCAAAGCTTTGATTGTTTCCATGACAACATGATTATGCCTTTTTATAGCAAACATCATTACTAAGCTAACAAAGTTATCCATCCCATGATTCCATGTGCTTAATTGAGGCTCTGCAATGGCCATCTCCAGCAAACGTATACTACAATGGCACAATAATACTGTGGTACTTTAAAATATACCATTGCACAGTGTTAGTGAGGGGGGCAGAACACCCATTTTTAAATTAATATCTTACATAAGTTTGTCTTTGCCCAATGTCTTTCATTTTGAAGGAGGGGAGCAAAAATTATGAATTTGAGTCGTTCAAACACACTTGATGAGGACTCAGTGAATGTGCCAAGGTACATATAATATTTAATAATCATCGCTGGTGAGACACACAGATGTAGTTGGCTTTTATTATGAATTGTGGTATTAATATTCCATTTTAATTTCACAGGTTAGATTCGGGCTGGAATGACAGTGATCAAGGTACACACATTTTCTGCGTGTGTGTGTGTGTGTGTATATATATATGTATATATATATATATATTGTAACATTTATTTAATACAATTAACTATTATACGATTTTATTTTAATTTATAATACAACTTAATACCAATATTTATAATAGTTTGTTTTATTAATAATATTTTATAAAATAGATTAATACTTTATGTATAATATGTAATAATACTCTGAAAGAAATGGAAAACTATGAAAACTATGCATTATAATAATGAAACATTTAATGATAGTTTATTGTATTAAATAATTATAATAATATTTCTAAATAAAAATAAAATATACATTATATAAATGTATGTATTTATTACAATAAAATTATTTATTATTATTATTATAAAATCTCACTACTATTATAATTATACAACTTTAAATTATATTTTGCAGAATACTAGTATAGTTCTAATTTAAAAATCAATTTTAATATATTTTATTGAGTATAATTAGATATTATAAGCAATTGTATTATCATTTATTAATTAAATAATGTATTTATTTATTTTAAAATATTAAATACCTAATATAAATATATAATTATCTTTAGTATTAGTATTTCTAAATTTTATTTATTAAAATATATGATTGCAAATTGATGCATTTTCTATAATTTCTAGTGCAATTTGATACTATAAAAGCACTCATATGTTTTCATGTCTTTCAGAATCAGTCAGTTTGATCTTTGATGCCGTGAAGTCTGGCAACCTCGAAAAGGTATTCATAAAATAAAAACCTATTTCAGCAATTTCATACATAAGCTCTCTGCATTACCAGACCTCATGGACCTCTTCTCTGGTCGTTCATGTTCTCAGCTGGTTCAGGTGCATGAAGGCGGAGCCAACCTGTTGGTCCAGGACCGTTTTGGCTGCACCCTCCTCCATCATGCAGTTTGTTTAGGCAGTAAAGAGATTGTGAAGTACATCATTGACAATTGTGAGTCCGTTGAGCTTCATTTTTGGATTTTTTTTTTTTACATTTGACTTGCATCTCACTTCTAATTATCCTTCACTGTTTTTGGTGAACAGCTCCTGCTTGCATCCTGGATGTAACAGAGAAATCAACGTACGTACTGCTGGAGCCACTATGGCATCTTTTATTCCATTTAATTTGCGGTGAAAGGGATAAAGGAGCTAGTTTTGACGGACATTAATGGTTAGGAGGTGTTTCTCTGTGTTATTTATTCAGAGGGGAGACGGCCCTGCATAAGGCAGCTGCATTGTGCCAGAGAACAATCTGTTATTACCTGGTGGAGGCGGGAGCATCCCTCATGAAGACAGATCTACGGGTGAGAACATTCACATGGACCTTATTTCTTAACATATCCATCTAGGATATTGAAACTCTTAAAAGTAGTCATATGTTGTTGTTTTTTGGCTAACATCATTGCCTAAAAATGTATCGCCACTCCCGTGGGTATAAGTGTTTTGAAACAGTTTCCACAACAAATCCCTCAAAACCCACAAGAACACTGGCCAAACTAAAAAATTGTAATCAATATGTTACGACAGCTCACTTTTGAGAGATGCACAGACTCGTAATTCACATCTCTCTCTCTCACACACAGAGGCTTTGGATGAGATGCGGAAGTAGTAGCGTTTAAGTACAAAAACCGGACAAATACATTGAAATATATCATCTGATTGATGTCTTGAGGTGTGGCAAACGTAGTATAAGCAGAATAATTGACTCCGGGCTAAGTATAGTATTATTATTATAGTTATAGTTAAATATATGATAATTATTTTTCTAATAATTCAACAGTTTTTGACATGTCGCGAAGCCCTTGTCTGATGAATACCAATAAACTACTGAACGCCAGTGAGAGGGGCTTATGGTGCTGGAGGCGGTCATATGCAAATCATTTTGACAACGTGACGTCACCAATTCTGAAATATTAAAATAAGCATTTTTTTAAAACTTCTTTAAACGTGTATTCTTATTTTAAATAATAAATTACTATTACATGTGTTCAAGATATTTATTAGTATTTTTAGCACCGAGTTGCATTTAAATGAATTAAGAATTAATTAAGAAACAAATGTCTTTCCAGTATTCTAGATTTTATTTAATAATTTCAGCAAGCATCAGTTTAACTTGAAGTCTAATTAATGAATTGAAAATTATCTTTCTGTCATTCGGCAGGGTGAAACTCCCAAGATGTTTGCAGAAAGAGCTCGAGACATGGAGTTGGCTGCATACCTAGAAAACCGACAGCACCACCAGATGATCCAGAGGGAGGACCATGAGACGGCTGTGTGACCGGGCCTCCGGAACCATCCTTTCTGTCCGCCACCAAACCACAGAGTCTTATCCGCCCTCTCCCATGGCCGGTTTATCCGGTGCGGACACACGTTAGAGTTACTACGAGGCAGCATGTGTGCGGAAGATAGTTTGTTGCTCTCTATATTGATTGTAATGCCAAAAAGACAGTGTTTGTGTCATGTTTCAGAATGCATGAGTTTGCTATGCCACGTCCTGATTTTAGGGCTGCGCAAAACCGCACCGCTCTGCTCCTTTAGGACTCAATGTGCAAAATTCAGGGCTGAAATACCATGTATGAAAGTGGCTTTTACGAAACTACTATAAAGAAAACCAGACTAACCTCATGAGAGATTTCCGGGAGAGGTTTTTGCTGCTTCTGATTACATAATATTGACGTTTGAATTTCTGAATGCTTATCTGAAGGTCTCACAGATCTTATTTGACCGTAGTCCACTGGAAACTTCCTTTAGCTTGGCTTCCACTCCACGTGTTTCTTCTGATTCCAGATAGACGTTGTTTTCATAGCCTCCCGCGTTTAAGAATGCTTCCTCAGCTGTTGCTTACGGCCAGTTTCTCTCTTTGTGGTAAATGCTTGAACATTCCATTAATTACTACCTTAGCATTAAATCAATTCCTCTATTCACAATATATTATAAACTGTAATCACTTCTTTATCAATAGATTTGCCTTTGGTTATTTTACGGCCATAAATGTTGGCCTAACTGAATGAAGGAATGGGATCGCATCTCTTAGCATAGATCGCTTGCACTGACTGCCGTACTTTTAAATGAACATTTTATCGCACCTGATTTTAGGTTCTTTCCAGGAAGTCATGCAGCAACTTGTCGGCCAAATTGAGCATGTTAAGTACACAGTAAATTCTTCTGGTAGAGTTTTTAGATGCTAAATCACATTTTCAGTGACGAATGGCTGCCCATATATTTACATATATTTATATCATCGTCTGCGGTTTAACTTCTTGTGTATTCAACCAGGTCACTTTATGTATGTGTACAATTGACTAAATGCTTGAATAATAAGAGACAGGAAAGCTGGTCTTTTTACAAAGCAGCCATTTGACAACGCCGTGTTGTCAGCATTGCCATAGTGTGTTTGTGGTGAGATGCCTTTATGATAGAATATGTATTTTGTCAGTGCTTTGTATGAGTTGCTATGCAATTCCAAATAGATGATACGTGTATATAATCCATCAAACATTTTAAAAATGTGTGAACGATCTGTTCTGATATAAAGGTCTTTCATTTGTATGTGATATGAACTTAGATAATGCTTTATTTATAAGAGTAGATAAGAATTTTGTTAGAGGAGAAGTCCTATATTTGTTCTTGGGGTTGGATTGTTACTGTCTGCTTGGGGGAAAAAGAAATAAAGACTTTAAAAACAGGTTTTTGTTATGTACTGAGTGTATCATGGTTTAATTGACTGAGATTATTGATATGTTAATGCATATGTCATTCCTCTGTCGTTCTCTTATTGCACAGCGCTGGTGTTTTTTCAGGGCTGGGATCGCCGGGTGGTAAACTGTGTATACTGTTGAACTCTGCCTCTCTCTAGGAGGTCTTTATGTCTGAATGAGTTACCGGCAGTGATGGATGTGTTGACATTTGTGACTCATTTATCATTTCGGAGATAAGCTTATTGTTTGCTCTCTCCTGCACTAGCTCCATTTCTGGAGTGTATAGGGAAAGGGACGTAAATGTATTTTTAAATTACTTTAACCTCAGTTCAACCTCAGCTTATTTTAAATTTGGTAGATAGTATGTTAAGTCAAAGAAACATTTCACGCCAACTCATCTGAGCTGAGAATCATCGGTGAAATTATATAATGTAATATGCAGATGAACTGGATTATTTATATCGAATATTTCAGACACAATGGCAATTCAAAGCACCTAAATAAAATGAAGTTTAAAAATAAAATGTAGGAAGAGAAACGATAGTAACTGAGATATTCTGAGAGATGGGGTCAAAAATAAAATAAAACATTAGAAGTAACAAAATATTCAGCTAACTAAATTAACAGAAAAATAAGGATTATATTAGAATGCATGGTAAATATTTATAACACCAAGTAACTATGTATAAATAAAAGCTGACAAATATAAGGGAAAAAATCATTAAACATGATAAATGTATTTTCCTCATCTTGCTTTATAATGTTGTATATTTATTTGTTTCATGCATCTATAATTGATTTAGAATAAATAGATTGTTTATTTATTTACCAATATACATATAAAACGTGTAAAAAATACATTTAATAAATATGAAAAAAATACATTTAGTCATTTAGATGCTTTTATCCAAAGTGACTTGGACAACTTTTAAAAATGAAAAATGTCTTTGCATAATCATAATTTTGCATTATTATTATAAATTGGTTCATTTTTTTGTTTTAATGTATATATACTTGCAATAATTTTATTTAATAATTGCGAAAATAAGTACAAAATAATTAGCAAAAAAAAAAAAAATTATTATTTGTGTATACACAGGTGGCAATTAAATAAGAGAAATATCTTTCCATAATAATCATTTTGATTATTTATCAATTTTATGTATCTGCAATTGCAAAAATGTCTTTACATTAGATGTTATTTTATTTTTACCAGCAAACATCTTTATAATTATACTTTGCAACAGAAAAAATAATAGATAGATAGATAAATATATAGATAGATAGATAGATCACGTGGAGAGAGAGAGAGAGAGAGAGAGAGAGAGAGAGTGGGGGTGAGTGTAAGTGCACAGCTATGCGACCAGCTCAAACTAGTTCGGAGAAACACAAAGAGCAGCAGAGATCATAGAGAGAGCTGAACACTGACACACGCTCACAGCACAGCATCATATTCACAGCAATAAGGCAAGTACATCATCATCATAACCCAACAACTCCTATTATTATACTGCAGTCGATGCGTTTCACGACGCTGCGCGTCTGAATAATAGCCTTCTAGTGGGTGATAAATAATGCAAATATCTGCGATTAACCGGATTTATCAGATTTATTTGGATATGCTTATATTATCTTTTTTTTTTTTAATATGCGTTTTAGTGCGATAACAGAATGCGTTTATATTCATAATAATGTTCGGGCTTGTTTATGATGAGATCTATGACATGATATATGAAAGGAGGCGTGTGGGCGCACCGTGTCATGATAACAAACGCGCTGAACGTCAATACGCGTTTAACGCTCGATCTTTAGACTTTAAAATCTTGCGTTTAAATATTAGAGTATTTCATGAGTTTAAAATAACAGCGTTTTAGCTGTCGTTAATGAAATTAAACGGCACCACTATAGCGAAGTTGTTTATTATAGCTGAATAATGGCGGATGTCGCTTTAAATAGTTGCAATCATCCTGTAAAAGAGTCGTGAAGTTTGTGTTTTGGTGTGCAAGGGCGTTTTAACGCTGTCAGGGAAATGATGCTCTGTTAAGTGCCAAAGAGGGACCAGCTGCCAGCAACTGCTGACCCACTTCTCCAAATCAGAAACATCAGGCCTGGCCATTCAATTCCAACGGAACGCCAAGCTCCAGAAGCCAGAGAGCCTGCTCTTTGGGGTGTCATGTGGTCGACGGTGAACTTTGTGCTCCTTGAGGAAGTTTTCAAAATGTCCAGTTCTGCATTTATCAAAGGCAGCATCCCATATCCCCTCTTGGATCAACAGAGCGGGTTTTGTCCTCCAATGCAAATAGGCCTACATTCAAAGGAGTCGAGCGGAGGCCCTCCCCTCCTCCTCAAGACACAGCATGGGATCTGTGTTCGGGTCCTTTCAGAGAGGGAAGCAAAACGGGCGAGATCCTGCTTTGTTCGGAGCCAGTGAATCAGGCTCCTCTAAGGCCCAGCTGAAGGTCTTTGAGTACTTGGCCTCTCTCCCCGCGGTGGCTGAGGAGAGGAGGGGAGGCGGGGGACCCCTGCCGACCGCTGTTTCTCCTCGCACAAAAAGTCCGACCCCGAGGAGCCCTTCACATTTATGAGTGACTGAAGAATGGAGCCGTGCCGCGGGCTGCGCCGTGAAAGGAGCCTGGTTTAATGGAGGCAGGAAAAGAATGAAAAGGAGAAGTGCTGTGTGCTTTTTCTATTCCGAGAAAGAGGAAAATATAGAGGCTCTTTTATGGAGTCACACAGCGAGCATCTAGGATGGCGTGTACACAGTGTCTTGAATTCAGACGGCACAGAGATAACATTCGTATCTGATGTGTTATTACCTGATTTTGGTGTTTCTGAGAGGACCTTTCCATCTAATTCCAGAAAGTCAGACTAATTCCACTTAAACGGTTTGAAAATATGAATTTAGCAAATTAAAGCAACCTAGAACACAACAAAGGAACAAAATATAGATAAATACATCTATAGATATATAAGTTCTTGAGTGGCATAAATACAAGCTAATGGCCCGGTTTCATAGACAGGGCTTAGACTAAATCAGTATTAGGCCATACTTAAATTAGGACATTTAAGTCATTTTAATAAACATGCCTCCTTGTGTGCAAAACAAGGACAAAACAAAGGGACTGACATGTTTTAAGGTCAGCTCAGATTTACATTTAGTCTAGCAGTAGGCTTAAGCCTCGTCTGTGAAACTGGGGGAATATGTATTTATGTTGGTGTATGTATATGAAATATTCCATATAACGTAGAGCTAAAACACAAACAGATGTGATGCTGGTGGAATGTTCCCCTGGAAGCTCACCGAAAAGATGATTTGAACTGAAAAAAAACCCCAGAAAGCTATATTAAAATATTAAACATATATAAATAAAATGACAAAAGCGCAGGCTAATTCTAAATACTAATTAATAGTACATTAAAAAAAAAATATTAAAATTATGTATATTTAGATTTGCTTGTGCATTTACATTATTTAATTGAAATTAATATCACCTTTACTTCTCCCCCCCAGAATGCGGAGTTTATTCTCTATAGCACTTGTGCTGCTGGTGGTGTTGATGATCACCGCAGAAGCCAGTATGAAGAAAAAAGGTTCTTATTTTTAACAAAATGACTTCGAACGATGCAATGCACATTCTTTTGGTGTGATATCATTAATCATCGTTCTCTATTTTGAGACAGAAAAGGGCAAAGAGCCCAAAGCAGATGCTGAGTGCAGTGAATGGCAGTATGGGAAATGCGTGCCCAACAGCGGTGACTGTGGCGCCGGCATTCGAGAGGCGACCTGCAACGAACAGACAAAGAAAACCAAGTGCAAAGTCCCATGCAACTGGAAGAAAGACTTTGGCGGTAAGGAGATTTACTGTATATGAATACACTGAATGCATGCTTGCGTGTGAATCAAATAAAAATGCATTTAGACAGGCCATTCAGTCGAGTTTGTTCTTGGGGTTTTTTTTGTTTATTTTAGCTGACTGCAAGTACAAGTTTGGGCGTTGGGCCGAATGTGACACTACTACAGGAACCAGAAGCAGGTCTGGGACATTGAAGAAGGCACTGTTCAACGCTGAATGCCAGACCACCATTAAAGTGTCCAAACCTTGCACCCCAAAGACCCCCAAACCCAAGGGAGCGGAGAAGAAGAAAGGAAAAGGGAAGGAAAACTAACTTGGAAGACCACCCCAACAACCCCACTCCCCACTCAGTGGTGCATTCCTATGTGACACTCTCAAATCCTCCAAAACGTGAATGCTGAGAGGAAAAAAAAAACAACAACAAAAAAAAAAAAACTGTAGCCCTACCTATTGTTTTTATTTCCACTTTCTTTGTTTTGTAATTAGTAAATGTATGTGTCTATGATGTTGTAATTTGATCTCTGTAGCAGATTTTTAATTGTAATTGATATTGCATGTATAAAACAGGCCGCAGCAAATCTGTCGTCTAACAAATTGTCTGTACTAAAGAGAAAAATTGGTGAAAGCCTAATTATGCCCCTAAATTAAAGTATTTGTAAATTACAGCAAACCGAATGAAGACCATTTCTGTACGTTATAATACGTAAGCTGAATCCTTAAACGAACGTCGCTCCTGGAAGTAACGGCCTATATAAAGTATCTATGTTTATAAATGTTTCTGTTTTTAGATTTGATGGATGTACAATCAAATTTACACCACTAACTGAATACTTCTACAGGTTGTGAATAAATGAAAGTGTATTTTCAATAATACTTTCTGGTGCTTTTTTTTAAAAACAAAGTTTACACATTTATTGTTCAAGACGTACAAACCTGGAAAAATGACTTTAATGACGGCAATATAGTAGTACATTTGATGTTTTAGAAACGTTATAAACAACATAAGTGGCATGTTTTCACAATTGCATAGAACACATTGCAATTTCAATAAGAACGTAATTACGATTTACTCAAGTTTGTTTGGTTTTTCCCATTTTCCCACAGTCTTAAACTGTGACAATAACAAAAAAAACGTTCAAAACAATTAGTAGAACAAACGCAATTACAGCAACTTCATAAACAATAAATAACTCAACAAACATGTTTATTTTTTACTTCTCACTTTAGTAAGCAACTAATCACACTCACAAAAAAATAAAAACCAATGTAATGACTTTGCGATACATTTTAAGCGTGCAATCTGAGTACTTGAATTACACTTTTGGCTCTGATAAATATGCTAACAAAATAATTCGAAAACAAATATGATACGTCAAATTGGACAGGTTATGCACACATTATCAAAAACATGATAAACACTTATACCTCAACCAACACCACTTTTATTTTTTTCCACTTTTGGCTCTAGTAAAACAGCTTCACAGTCACAAATCATCTGAGCGAATCTTCATTAATGACTCCTGGCCAACCAATAAGAGCCTGAAGTCTCATTTAACTGTCAAATTTCTAAACTTGCACATCAACAGTTGTTTAAAGGTCCTTTTGAAGGTGTCATTACAGAGTGCGTAGCACACTGGATTTACCGTGCTGTTGACGTAGCACATAAAGTAACCAACCATCCACAGAATTTCAGGGACACACCAACGGCAGAAGGTACCAATCAGGACCATAACGCTATAAGGCGTCCAAGTAACAATGAAGGCCAGAAGAACCGCGAGGATGGTCTTTGTCACCTTCCTCTCTCTCAGAGCCTTCCGTCCGGCATTCTTGGAGACAACTTTGGACGCTTGACCTTCAACCTGAATGGTAGTATGGTTTTGAAAGCAGTGAGGTTGCGTTGCCCTGCTAGTTTCCACACACTCCGTCAAAGTTCTTGGTCTTGAGGTTTCTGCTTCCAGCCCTCGTTCTTCCATGGAAGCATCTGGACTTGAATCCAAGGAGTCATCAGTCTTGCTGAACTCTACAGAAAAGAGTCGTTTCAATCGAACAAGCTTTGAATCCTGTTTGTATGAGCATGAATTATCCGGTTTAATGTTATTCACTAGGTCAGGGTTGGTGGTTGCCGTTCCTCCACTCGTCTTCGACCGGTCAAGCAGGTTTGCGGATTCAGGCTTCAACTTATGAACCCGTCTCTGACTGGCCAGGGATATTTTCGTGTACAGTACCATCATTATAACAACGGGAATGTAGAACGCTGGGATAGTGGTTGCCAGGGTTACAGCAGGGTTTGCGAGGAGGAGGATGTAACATTGTGGGACCTTGCTCCTGTCCCTCCCAGCCTGCCAAAGCAGGATAGCTGGAGCCCAGAGAAGAAGTGACTGTAACCAAGCAGCAGCAATCATCACCCCAGCCCACCTTGCGGTACGCTTGGTCGGGTAACTCAGAGGCCGGGTCACGCAGAAATAGCGGTCAAAACAGATCAGTAGGAGGTTCATCACGGAGGCGTTACTCACCACGTAATCCACAACCAACCACAAATCGCACATCAGTGGTCCCAAAGGCCAATATCCCTTTACGGCATACACAATGTAGAGATTCATGGAGAAAACACCAACGATAAGGTCCGAACAAGCAAGACTAAAAAGGAAGTAGTTGTTGATGGTTCGGAGATTGCGGTTGACTTTGATTGAAAGCAGAACCAAGACGTTGCCCAGGACTGTTAGCAGGCTGATGCAGCTAGTGATAAGAATGATGACGACAACCCCTACAGTCCCTAATGCACGGCGTGGTCTTCCCGATACCAAGTATGTTTCCTCGGGCAAGGGACTGTGCATGCTACCGTTGAGCATGATGGAGGAACTTGTGGAGGAGCCTGAGTCAAGAAAACGGAAATTCATCGTAAATGAAGAGGTGTTTAACTTTCCATCTGAGCAAACAACTTGTAATTGTACTCTCTAGACAGTATATAGTATACTTTAAACTCTAAAATACACAATTCTAATTGGTTGCACATGAAATTGAACATATAAAATCAGACAAATAAATTATGCCCCTAACATGATGCAATCAGCAAACTTACCGTTAAAAACAAACCACTCTAAGTCCCTTGTGAGAAGAACAGATCCAGTCTCCATGATCTCCTGCTCCGTCTGTATGAGAGAACGACTGGGAGGACTTTTAATTCCTCAAACAGCAACACCCATCCTCACCTTCCAACTACATATCCAGGAACATGTCATCCAACCTCTTTAGGCTGTATCAATACACTAAATTAACTGGAAGATCATCGAAGTAGTGTGGAACGATCGTATTACTGCTGAATTCCTCCTAGTTTTGTGATGCCTTTTTAAAGCATGTATGGTTAATTCAGTTCCTGTCATCTAAAGAGGAAGGCAGCAGTTACATAAGGGATGGAATCTAATTACCTGACCTGTAATGAAGCTCCACAGCGGTTTCACATCTTTTTAATTTTATTATGATTCTATTATAATATTTTAAGTATCACAAATTACAACTTGAGTAAATGTTATGAAAACAATGCAATATGAGAGATAACCAACGAAAAATTAATGATACATAAAACAGATTAAAAAAAAAAAAAAATTTATGACCATATTTTGTTACAGATGTTTGCTAGTATATTTTATTTAAAAAAAAAAACATTTTTTAGGTGAATTTGGAACAAAATGTGCTTAACCTATGAAAATTGACAAATTTAAATTTAAAAATTCAAATTTAAAAATATAACTTTCATGACAGTGAATACTATTTTTTTTATTTTGTTCATGTCCAATGGTTTTTAATTTTTGGGTTTTATAATTCCCTTTATTGTTAGGTTTTATTTTTACGGTATATCTTTAAAAGGAATACATTACTTTATTCATTACTAGCTTTTTTTAAAAACTGATATTATACAAAAATGTGTCACGGATAGTTTCGTGAAATGCATTGTATAGTAATAAATTAAAATAATATCAAAAACAAAAGAATTAATTTCCATATTCCCATTTTATTAAAACTCTCATAATCGCCATTACCACAGGATCTTTGGTGTCCCACAAATTCTTTTACAACACCTAATCCTCATTTGCACTAAATAAAGAACCAACTACACATTTATGGTAAGCCATAACAACATGTCCCTCTTGTCTAAGGTACCGATCCAGCAGTGAGAGCATATACATAACCACACATCCAACAAGAACACAATTACAGTTTTTAAAATGTCACACTTTTGCCGTCAGCTATTGTCGGGAGGCCTAAAAGTCTAAAACAAGCCCTGCATGAAACAACTTCATAAAAATAAGCTGTGCATGTGGTCAGAAATGAGGAAGGAGAAAAAAAACAAACAAAAAAAAAAAACGAAACAAACAGGAAAAGGTGTGTCCTTGATGGAGTACAACATTAAAAAGGTCCTTCTTTCTTATCATAGTAGCATTCTTAAAAATCAGGATTGCATTGCATTCACACAAAGGGTAAAATAAATAATCGAAATGACAGTCAACACAACCAGACTTCAGATTTACCAATATTTCTACCAATAACTAAAACACTCAACAGTCAAAAGGCTTATGAAGAAGCTATTCTGGTTTTGTCGCACATCAGAACGGCATTTGTGGTTCAGTAAGGAAAAGATTCTCCAAGGCACTGAACTCATGGAAAAACACCAAAGGGTATGTGGTTTCCAAGAGGTTACTCAGCTGCCAATGTTTGCGATGAGACCACAATCCAATAGAACCTTACATCCAAGAACGTTCAAAACACAAACCATTCCTACTGGAGACTTCTTTTTTTTTTTTTTAACTACAAAAAAAAAAAAAGCTACTAATTCAAGCCAAGCAGCTAAAATAACTAAACCTTACACAAAAGCAGAGGGAGATATTTTAAGAAATGCTTGGTAACGAAAGGCCTGTGCGTGTGCAAATGCATCGACAACTCAAAATCGCTAGAGTTGACCAATCGTACACGAGAACCTAAACAAGCATGATAGAGCTCACAAGGCAAATATGTCATAAAAAAACAAACCCCATCATGAAATATGGATTTAAGTTTTTTTTTTTCTTCTCGGTTTATCATCTCTACATTTACAATGCTACATTTATTTATAATAAAACTCTCTAGGTTCAGTGGAGGACACTCACAGACATACACATCCACACATACAGACAGTGCCCGTCGTCAGTGACTCTCAGCAGTGTTTAAGCAGATCTAAATGTTCAGTGCCCAAGAAATACTCTATTATGTGTTATTCAACAGTGATTATCACTCATAATCCAGATCTGTGATAGAGATATGTCTGGCTTATTGTCTGTAACGCTGTTCTCTTGGAAGGAGAAAAGGGTGCTTAAGTGCAATCACTTGCCATTTGTCTCTTATACATCACGAGAGGCTTCTTGCGGTTGGTAGAATAGTATGAAACAGTCGGCTAATCAGCTGATTTGAGGTGAATTAATGGCTGAAAAGTGTTGCGTTTAAAGCGAGAAAATTATCTGGCCCAATTTTAACCGTCTTACATTTTATGTCACATTTATTCATTTTATATATAGTATTAAGGTATTTCTGGGAAATGGCCTAATATCAGTAGGATTAGTAAAAAGGCAAAGTGTTAAGTCCAACAATAATTGTGAATTGACTCCTACACACAAGTTAACGGTCACAAATGTATAAAAGCCCAAATTAAAAACTGCTCAGCGTACCAAAATGTCACTTGATGCGCATGTGCGTTCTACAGCCTACGTGCTAATTTGCTCAAGCCCCGCCTGTCGCATTCAGCTTCAGCCTGCCTCCTTGTATAAAAGCTCTGGAATTGGACACACATGCAGATATGAGAGATCTGAACCTGCTTCAGGGTTCCCGAACTGCTTTTTATCCGACGGACAATTACAGATGACATGCTTTCAGAAGTGTATATTTCAAACGACAGATAAATAAATTCAAATTAAAAACCATCATTAAATTCATCATCTGGAAGTTTAGTAGGACACAGGCTCACGCGGATGAGTCTTTCCAGTCTGAGAACTTCAAAGCAGACGTTGTTCTAGATATACTGATCAACTGAATGACTTGACCACTGAAAGTCACATTATCGCACACAGAAAAGAAAACAATCACGTCAAGCATAATCTCTGAATTTGAACACAAAAACCGTTAGAGGATGTTGCGTGAGTTAGTGTTTAGCTGTGAGGAGTCTGTACTGTTTTACAGTTCCACAAACCCAAATGTCCTGAAGACGACGGACCCCATGGGATCCAAAGGAATCGTAAGGACACGCCCCCAGCCTCATCTGGCACTTCTATTGGCTGATGATTTTTCCTAGAGCTTGAAAGGGTGGTTAACTACAACCGTGTTGATCCGTACTGAAGTACGGGAAGGATTCAAGTATGATGCCCTTTCTCGCATGGAATGATGAAATGTCTCAACCTTGAAAGGAAGAAAAATTATAACTTAAGTGCAACTCGCAAGTGCAACAATGATGCTTCCCCAAAGCGAGAATCTGTTGTTTTGACAAAAAAAAAAAAAAGATAGTGAGGCTGGCGTCTCCCGGTTAAGGAGATGCCATGAAAAACTTGGCACTCATTCATTCCCAAATAAGGCCAGAGTGGGAGGAGTCAGAACTGAGGCGGGTAGTTCAGTGGCTCCACCCTAAATGCTATGTTCAATGTGTAACAAAGGGTCCACCACAAAATGCTCCAGCACCATGCTGACCAGTTGAGATGTTTGTCTCTGTGAAAACCGGGCTTAAGACTATCTGCCGTACAGGTCATCAGGGTAATCTCGGCTCCGGCTTTCACTGTAGCTGTTGCTATGGTCATTGTTATTGTTGTTGCTACGGTTGGACATATCCAAACCGCTCGCCGATGGGTGGTGATGCATATCATCAGCTTGACGATCACCAAACAAGTCCGTCTCAACCATCGGAGATGCCCCCGTGACCTCGGCACGAGTTGTAAACGGTGACGGAAGTGGGGCACCGCTGGACCCTGACGGCCCAGGAGCTTCTAGAGAGCCTACCAAGGGTTCAGTGTGAAAAAGAGTCGAGATACCGAGTCCAGCAGGAATTTCCGAGGTTGGGTTTCCCACCTGAGTTGTCCTGACAGAGGTCTGTGAGCCACGGTGAATCCGATGACTGACCACGATGTTGTTTCCAAAGCCGCCCATGGAAGCCATTGTAGTGCTGCGTTCCCGCTGGACCACGGCTGTCATTCCTCCTTCCGCCATTAGGCGGCGGATCCGAGACAGAGCGTCTTCTCCTGGGCCGGGCTCGGCTGCGGAGTCCACTAAGAAAACCAGAAAGCATAACATAACTGTGCATTTGCTGGAGCCATGCAAAAAACAGAACTTATTTAAACGTTTTAAGTAATGTGATGTTTTTAAACAAAATATTTGATTGCCCTCCAACACGTTTACTATTTGAAAAGAAAATGATGAAAGAGATGAAGTACCATAATTTATCATTTATTTAAAAAAAAGAATATAAAATGTAAACAATTATCTACAATTAAATACTTTAAATTTCAGCTATGATCAAACTACTATTACTATAAATTTTAACTATTGCTAACCATCATCAAACCACTATCACCATAAATTACAGCAAAAAATAATTATATTGTAAATGTGATATACCGTTAACTATACTAGGATATAAGATTTTTTGTTAATGACCAAAAATCAACAACAACAAAGTCTTAGCAAGTTATCTATTAGCTTCCCATGTGTGCGCACTGGGTCCGATAAAATTGAGAAAACAAGAGCGCAGATTTAATTAGTCCAGCTAACAGCAGGTAATAAAGCGCTTGAAACAGTAATAACAGTGTAAAGCCCTCAGCAGGACACAACACAGATCTCACAGAGATCAGTTCGATCAATTTCACTCCATTACCTGTGTCTGGCGAAGGAGGAAAAGACAGGATGAGAAAGAGTGAGGCAGTTACCGTGGTATGTGGCGGGTAAGTTGGTCCGGTTCAGCGATCCCTCTGAAAGCGATGCCTGAACTGATGTGTGAGACAGTGTGTGTGCCATCTCTGGGGGTGCGTGCCTCTCAGTGCTAGTGCTGGCTGTGTGAACCACTGCAAGAGTAACACATTTTGCAGCTGTGAGTGGACAGAATCAATATTACTTAACATGGTTACAGAGAAATGAACTGGAGCTTTATAGATATCCGTTAGAATCACTGTAGCCCTGAGCAAGACACTTCACTGCAGGGTTTTGTTTTTTAGCATGAGTGCATTACATCTGGGCAATATATATTGAATACTGAAAACGATTTTGCTAGCAGTATAAAATTAAGACATCGGATTATGTGGCTTAAAATTAACGGTTAATACTGAATGAGTTAAAAGAGTCTGTTTAAATGAATCAAATCAAAATGATTCAATTTACTCAATGCTGACAAAAGAAAATCAAGATTTATTTGTATTTTATTAAAAACACATAGAAGATCTGAAGTTTAAGATCACATTTAATGTTGTCAATTATTATTATTATTTTTTTATTTAAAATAAAAAAAGGTGCATGTAAGAGAAAAAAAAAAGTAAAAAATTAAATAATTATGTGTCAGTATGTCTTCTTACTGAAATTGTTTTTCTAATACATTTCACATATAATTTAACATACTTCACATTTATTATATTATCATTTGTGGCCAATTTGTAAAAAATTTTGTACTACTTTTTGTACCCTGCTGTATATTTAGGGAAATTTTGCATGTTATAATAGTGCCAAAAAAGTAGGATTATGAGATTAAAGTCTCTAAATAATATTTTGAAAAGAATTTAAAAAACGCTATGAGAATAAAGTTGAAATTATGTAGTAATACTTAGAAAATAAGGTCAAAAGTATTACAACTTTAATCTCACAATCTAGATAAAAAAAATTAAATAAAATTATTGTGGCACTAAAACACTGATGTACATATAAATACAAATTATTACTAGTGCTGTCAAACGATTAATCCCATCCAAAATATAAGATTTTGTTTACATAATACATTTTTGTCTACTGTGTATATTTATGTGTGAGAATAAACGTACATATTTTCAAAATATATATGGGTGTATGTTTAAGCATGTCTGTGTATATAGATATAGATATATATAAATAAAATATATATAAAAATGTAAAACTATTTTGAATGTGATAAATCATTATTAATTGATTGACAATACTAATTATTACACAGTTTAAAAAATAATGATTTTTTATCTAGATTTTTTACTGTATAATCTTTTTTTATAGAAAGTGTTTTATGTATCTGAAAGCAAATGACATTCATACAAATGTCTTACTGTGTCTTGATGTGTGTGCGTTCTGAAAGGTGCTGGCTGAAGGAAGTTCCCTCTCCGTCTGCGTCTCCGCATTCTGCAGTCGCACCACTGGTGTCTGCGTCCCCTGTGAGGTCACAGAAGGGGCGGCCTGCCGCGGCTGCAGGCCAATAGCGTTCATAAGGCCCATGTCTCGATCAAAACGCCAGCCGGACCTGCTGGTGCTGTTACAAATAAAAACAGATAAGCATTTTTGGATCTATGACTATGACAAGCTGGGACTTCAGATTCTGATTGTCTTTTCTGACCCTGGGCGCTCCACTCCACGGGTCCGGCTGCTGCTGCTGCTGCTGCTGACAGTAAACAAAGAATCCGAGCTCAGATCCGACGGACTGTCTCCATCACTCCGGAAATCACTGACAACAAAACAGATATTTTAGACTACATTATCTTGTTTACACATCTCAGTAAATGGCAATGTATGAATCACATCAGGTTATTTATCACCATGAAAGGATTCGTTTGGTAATAATTACTGGCTGATTGTACACTGTTCCACTTATTACACAGCTAAGTGCCAAATATGTAAATAAATAAATGGACATTAAATATTAATTATACAGTTAAGCTGATTGTAGAACAGCCAATCAGAATCAGGTATACCAGAGAGCTGTGTACTGATCTCGGATTGTGCATTTAAGACCAATAATACACCCAGACTTGACCAAATTACTAAATTGAACAACTGAACTGCAAAGAAGCAATAGAATTATTGTGATGTACTCCATCTGTCCGTGTGGGCTGTGATCTGATTATAAACCCATCAGATTGGGGGAGAATTCCTTGAAAGCGATGAGCTGCAAAAGTCATGGGGCTCAGAGGTAATGTGGCCTGTAACCTTGTTAAAAAACAATAATTGCTTTTTTCCAGTTGAACACCCGAGTTTCCTGCCACTAATGAAGAAGGTAATCTAATGAAAGGCGGCTTCAGGTAACATGGTGGTTTATCAAAAGTCCTCATAGAGTCCACGTATCTGAAAACGGACACTGATCTGGGATCGGGAATTCGCTTCGCTATTCAATTGTTGAAGATGAACTGCTGACAGACAGATAATGAATCAACAAAGTCTTTGGCATGTTTGACTCGCCGAGTCAATATTGACATAAGCTCTGGAACGAGTTTATGGAAATTACTGGTTGTAAAAACGCGGCTTTTATTGCGCTGATCTTATCTGCGATTTCCATGGCTACTGTGCTTCACTGTGGCACTTGTTTTGGTTATCTTGCTGGGTGGTGTGGGGTATAGGTTAAAGAACTGGACCAAAACGTTACTGGTAACATCCCAAACAGAAGCAATTCACTATCGTTATCACTTTACTAGGTTGCAAAACCCTAATAGCTGCCTACAGAGAAAACATTAAGGCATCTTAGTCAATGCTAAATGAGATATATGGTCGATATAAATAGCTTCATAGCCAAGTGAACATTCAAATTTACTCCCTGACATTAGACGCAGGACAGAAATACCCCGGTACACATCGTGCCTCGATGCATCTTTTTCGTTCACTTCCTCTTCATCGTTAGGTATCAATGTGTGCTCAATAAGATCGTTTATGCTTAAGTGCCACCAAATCGTGTTTTACTGTAACTTCAGCAGCTCCAGGCACATGAACAAAAGTGCTAATATTACTGGTCTGCCAGTTTTTATTTTTTATTTTTATATTAACGCTGCACTATCCAGGTTTTTTTTTTTTCTTTTAAACGTTGCTTTTATGTCCGCTTTTGCACGCCGGTGAACACACTCACATTGGTGCTCTTTGTTTAGTCATGAGATGCGGTTAAATGTCAGTGAGAATCACGTGCGATATTTGTCCCGATACAATAATTTCTGGGGAATCATAATCATGTGACACCGAAATTCAGCCTGACAATATAGTCATAAATTAAGTTATTTTAAATCGTAGTAATATGCATGTTCTTACTAGAATTTCATGCTATTAGCAATGAAACGCTAACTCAAGATGTTAAAATACAGCTATGGATTAACAAATTAGCAGGCAGCTCCCTTTGTGAACAATAAACTGCAAGGCAGCTTAGGTTTTGGAGCCATTGTTGTCTTAGGCATAATACTTTGTTCCTGTAAATATACATACTATAATTTAGTATGGATTAAAACATTTGGCAAATGAATAAAACATAAAACACTGGGTTTTACGATGTGATAAAGAAATTCAAATTTGCTCAAGCATGCATGTGGACCAGATAGTCTACTTGGCTGTTGTTTTAGCTGGCTGTTTACTTACACCGGCCTGCAGATAACCAGGTCGCCCTTATTGGTTCCATAGGCCAATCCCATGCCTGGTTCTGGAAGCCACCGGGCCGAATTAATACTGACGTGTCTTCTCTGGTCTGGAGCCATGGGGTACACCACATTAAACATCATCTAGTAAATACCAAGAAAAAGCAAGCCATCAATAACACAGAAATCAGAAAAAAACACTTAATTCACAGCACTGTATCATTCTTTATGTCTATGAATAAAACTCACCCTAACTAGTTTATATTGTGAAATAAAAAGTATTTTACAATCCTGCTAATGTGACATTTTGTTAGGCTCTTACTCTAATGGAGGTCTCTCCTCCGTGTGGCTGCTGTAGACGAAACACTTGCGCCACCATGTGGTCGGTAGTGGGATGGAGCAGGATCCGTCTGGAGGCCAGTCCTACCATCACATAGCAGCCCATGGGTGAAAGACTCACAGAGATTGCGTTCGGACCTGAAACGCAAGTCAAAAGCAAAACTCAAAAACAAGTCTCTGCATTTTCTCATAAAGCATTTTCTTTCTAAACTCTAAACAGGAACGTTCATAGTGTTACTGTTTGATAACGCTGACCGAATCTCTTGGTGTACAGCATTTCTCCCAGGTTATGGGGAGCGAGGGAGTAGACGGCTAGGATGCCCTCATCTGCAAAACCCCGCTGGCTGCTGGGAATGAACACGGCCAGCAGCTGCCCGTCCGCTGAAATATCACAGCTGGCATCGTTGTAGATCTTACAGTGAGGAACGAGTACATTCACAGTGGCTAAGATGAAAACAAGAAAAAAACTACATGAAATAAGATTAACATTTAGTAGTTTCTGAATAAGTTAAAAGCAAAACAAGCCGATTATGTGCGAAAAAAACAGGTAAAAAAAACAGTAGTACGGAGAAATACATACCATTACTGATCTCTGGAAGGTCAAACTTGGTAAAATCCCACCACTGCAGCCTATAGGTGGTGTTGGCAATGTTACTGGCCACTGCTGACTGCCCATCACCTATAGATGCACCTGCAACCAAGCATTACAAGTAGATCTATATAATTCTCTAGTTTTTCTAAATCACTATTCTTGGACTTCATGTTTTTTAAATTATCGGAAAGAAATATTGAAAGTGCTTTATAATGAAAATTGTTGTACCTGCTAATACTCTGTTAATGGAGGAGTGCGTGGCCAGGCCTGACTGACCCCTTTCATGGAAAAGTCCAGCGTAAGGCAAGTACTCTGGTAACAGGAACCTCCTTCAGATACAAATATGTTTATATGAATGTTAAAAAAAATTGATGATCTATTTAAAATAACTACTTTTCCTAATCAAATGAAACCTGAAACACTGTTTCCACAAAAAGGTAATCAACTTATTTTCAACATAGACCATTATAAATGGATCATGTGACACTGAAGTGATGATGCTGAAAATTCAGCATCAAGAATAAATTACAATTTAAAATTATATATATAAAAAAAAAAAACTATAATTTTAAAATTGTACAAATATTTCACAGTAATACTGTTTTGGTAGTCGCATGACACCAACCGTGGCACAAAGCGTCCAAGAGAGGGAGCTGACATTCGAGCGTTGCGGGGCATTCTGTGTCTTGTCCTGTCTCCAGGCTCCCTGTAACCAGGTGAGAAAAGAAATATTTAAACACTTACCCAAAATTTAAAATCACTAGGATGAACAAAGCAAGACAGATTTTCAGTAACAGTAACTGCAATTGTATAGTAATGTAAGTGTATGTATATGTGAGTGAGTTTCATCAGACTCACTCGATGTCCTCATAGTCTCCATCACTGGCCTCTGGTGGTGTGGAGGTGGGGTTGTTGGACTGGCTTTCGGCTTGAGAGTTTGAGAGCGTCCGTAGGCGATTCTGTAAAGAACGCTGGCGTATGCTTTCTCTCCGAGACAGATACTGGATCATCCTCTGAGCATAGTAAGCAGCCGGAGACAGCCTAAGGAGATGTGGAAGAAGAAAAAAAGAAAAGTGTCAAACTCTGAAGTTAAAGCCCAATAATCAGCGTTGAGTTTTCACATATAGGTTTTTTTAAAAAGCTACCTGGCAGGATCTGGGTATATGGGATGATCTCTGGAGCCAGACATATCATATCGAGAGAATGGAAACAGTGATGATTCCAGCAACCTCCTGAGGCAGAAGATGAGATATAAATAAGTAACAGGAAAGACAAATGTACATATTTACTGATGTTCATGGATATCTGCAGGCAAAATCAAGACAATTCAATAGGAATCAATGTTATTTGGGACCTGTGAGTTTTATTAATTTCCCCATGTAGATTTTGTAACAGATTCATGTCAGATATGCCAATTTGCCACATTTGACCTTAAAGGGATAATAATTCACCCAAAAACGAGAAAAACAAGGTTTTACAGATCAACATGAAGGTAATGACAGAACTTTCAGTTTTGGGTGAACTCCCTTCAGTAGCCCAAATTAGTTCTTGTTCTTCCTCACCTCCTGAGTGAGTCCTCGTCTGGATTATCAACAGGCACCTCCGGGTTTAAGGCGTCTGGTGCTGCCTCAGAAGCAGCGCTTGCTGTTGGTTGCCGGTACACGCTTTCCCACTGCCCCGTCTCCTGATTGTACACAAGACCCATGGGCTGCTGGTCCTGTAGACCAGAGGAGGTCTCGCCCAAAGCCATGGGCCTCATCTCAGGGACCTGGGCCTCCACTCGTGCACCCTGACCAGGGTCCTCAAAAGGAGGCACTGAAAGCGGCCAGGATGGTCCGTCTTGAGAGGAAGAGGAAGAAGAGGTCTGACCGGAACGCTCCCAGCGCTGAGTGTCGTGGTTGAAGGTGAGGAGGTTGTGGCAGGAACGGCAACGATTGGGATGGTTTTGTGAGGGACCAGGGGCCGTGCCTGCGTTTCCTGTGTGGGAAGAGCTGTTTTGCGAAGGCCCGGGGCGTTCTGTGTCCATGCTACTGTTGAGCAGCTCCTGCATAGGTCCCGGTCCACCCACCACCTCTCGGCTGCCTCCGGGTCGCTCCAACTCCTGCATGCGCTCATATTCCATAAAGTAACGGCTCAGGTTGCACTGCAGGACATTGCGTATGGAGGCGGGGTTGTTGCGTTGGGTGTTGTCATAAAAGGGGTGATGGCCACTACTAGTGCCGTCGTTGGCTCGTCCCCGGTTGTGCTCCGTTCCAGGCAGCGCTAGGCCTCTGCCTTCTGTAGCAGATGTGTATATGGGTGATGAAGAGGAACCATCAGGGAACCTGTGCAAGGAAAGGAGATCCATAGAAGAGGAGCTCGTCCTGGGAGGGGGCACTACACCCCTTCCGGCACTGCTTTCCACCCCAATCGAACCTAACCCATGTTCATGTCCCGTGCTCAGCAGACTCCCAGACCAATCAGCCCCAGGGAGACGTCCAGGGGCCTCGAGAGGACTAGGTGCTTGTGACCCCAAGGGATCGATAGTCCTAAGAGGCAAGAGTCCCCGATGCGCAGAGTTCCCCGCAGCTCCGCTGAACACGCTGCTAAAAGCAGAAGGTCGGTCCGTGGAGGTGCGGGTCTGGCTAGGAGCGGGTGAGAAGGCAGAGGGGCCCGACTGAGTCTGCTGTTGGGGTGAATCTGAAGGCTGGAGGCCTGTCGGATTCTGTGTGAATAAGTTCCGCGAGGCAGCACAGCGACTGCACAGGCAACCCAAACCCAAATGCTGCGTACATCCCTGTAAGGCAGGGCGCTCGCTCGGTTCTGTCCGCACCGGGTACTGGAACCGGGGCATGCTGGGAGGCTCTCGGGGCTCAGGGGCAGGGCGGGATTGATCACCAGCCTGCGCCCCAGAAGAGCGAGAGGACAATATGTGCAGGAAATTGTGCAGGATGGGTGTGCGACGTACAGGTGGGGAGCGTAAAAGAGAACGTTGGCGAAACAAAGCCATCTCCATACTGTCCATGGGGACCTCAGAGTCATCATCATTCTATAGAAACACAGTAAAACACTCATAAGATTATATTTGTAAAAGGCAAACACACTGGAAAAAACATGAAATGTGAAACAGCTATTCTGACAGGAAAATGGTTGTTTCTAACCTGCTGGTTGGATGGGTTCACAATAGCTGTTAAAAGATTATGACCTAGAGGATCAAATCTCACCAACCTGGCCCAAAAAAATTAAGAAAAAAGGATTAATTGTTTTCATGATTATGGAAAAAAGTTGACCACTAAGAAAGAACAGTATTGATTCCACACCGGACACGTTCGGTCTCGCTGGCAGTCTTGACCACAGCAAAAGGTTCTGGTCGGCTCCAGTCCCAGAAGTGGAGTTCGTTGTTGGTGGCGATGAGCAAGAGCTGAGCCGTGGGGTGGAATGCTAGAGAAGCGATGGCAACATTACTCTCTGTGAACCAGCTCTCACTACCACCCTGGGAATAGAGGAATACATCCACATCATTCACATAATCTGAGTTTCTAATGCCTAGTATTTTTGTAGACGACTTGCAATTTGATCAGACTAGAATAACCGTTGAAAGCTGCGAATGAACAGTGTGAAAAACCAAACACACAAGATAACAATGTTTGCAAAAGTGGAAGGCCTACCAAAATTAGTCGCACTAATTTGAGCTTAAAACATTGAACAAAACCGATTCTTACATGAAGATCCCAAATGCGGACTTCTCCATCAAGGCACCCAGAGGCAACCAGGCCAGGGATGGTGGGGTGAAAGGTCACACACCAAGGTGTGCGTCGATGGCCCACTAAAGAGTGCAGGCACTTTCCTGTTTTCACATCTGTGATGTAGATGTTGTGGTTGACGTGAGTTGAGGCCACAAGGTTCCTATTAAAGTAAACTTTGTAATTAATATCTCCGGAAGAGAGCGAAAACGTACACCTTTTCTAATTTTTGCTTCTTTTTTTTAATGTACTTACCTATCTGGACTGAAGGCCAGCAGAAAGGTTGATCGTGGATTATCTGGCAACTCTACTTTCTGTAGAAATAATTGAGACGCACACATATTCTTTACATACAAAAAATGTATATTTGCACAGATGCATACATATACTATGTGCAAGCATGATCATTTGGAAATAAAAGAGTTTGCAGAGTCAATGAAATTTCAGAAATATCAAAGAATTTAAAATAAATAAATAAATATAACAATCAGGGTCTATGTTTATATTGTTGTATTTATATTAAATTAGTTTAATAATAATTTTCTAACTATTGAAATACTAAATCTGCTGAAATGTTTCCAACATCTAAAAAGCATAAACTGGATTGTTCTGTAGGGGGAGGAAGGCTTCAAATATTTTCTTATGCAAAAATTGAATTAAGGTGTTATTCTGGCTGATATATCCTAAAACTGGTTTACATAGGAACGTCTGCTGACTGTAGGCCATTAGAGTGAACCATTAGAATCATTAAGGTTGATACCCTACCTGGCTCTGCCATTTCATCCAGCGCGTCCGATCTTCCACCAGCTGCTGCAGGAGCCGCTGGGAACCCAGCATGCGAGCTCCTCGCTCTCGACCCGACAGGATCAGCACAGAGTTTCTGTTCTGCACTGCCATTTTTCCTCTCTAGTGCTCCACGGCCCGGCCGGCCAGCCTTCCTCACATATGGGCCGGACACTAACTCAGCAGCACGTCGGCCATGCAGACTGGTGGGCAGACACACAATCAACAAACAATAATCTATGGATCCTACAGACTTCTATCAATCAGCAGAAAACATCCGCGAGATCGTTCTCTGATTAAATAACAGTGATCAAGAGCAATGTCACTGTTTATTCTCTGTACACAAAGACTTGCAATCTTAATGACAGCTCATCTCCAGACAGATGTCTTGACAAAAGGGACTGATCATGCAACAAAACCACTGATTTTTTAAAGTTGTAAGAATGTATTCAATGGCTATATACCCTGACTACAAACAGAATGATCTGTTATGGATACCAAGGGCCCAAAAATCAAGCATCACTCTACCATCCTTTAGACAAGAGATTAGGGTTTAAGTAAACCCTATGGGTGTTTTGCCATGATGTTGCTCACACAATTACATTTCATTTGGTATTTATATATTCAAACATAGATTAAAATGACTTGATGTTGCTGTGGTAAAAAAAAAAATCGCCCTATCAGACGTGGTGAACCATGTAAACAAACAAGCCATTTAAATCTACACCATGCCAGTGAAATTTTCATCCACATTTGATCAACAGCAAACCAGAGACACAAAATATGCATATAAACAGCATCAGTAAAGGCATTAAATGTGTTTTTTGGTCGTGGAACTAACAATAACTCACTGCCGTGCCCGCCCAAATATGGAAATTGAACTGAAGCTACAGTGCTAGCCACCATTTATTCACTATAAACGTTGATGTTATTTACACAAATTTCTGTTTTAACAATTGCACAGCCACAAATACATTGTGAACGTATTGAAAAAAATAGATTAAACAACGGATTTCTAGGATATTTTACAGACCTGTTCTGTTGTGTTTGTCAGCGAAATGTCATCGAAGACGTTGTTAGCTACTTAGCCTGTTAGCCGAGATAGATCGTTATTAAACGATTTGGATTGACAACCCACCGATCCGAAGCGCCGGGCGGATTAAATTCATGTTATTCAGGAGTATCTCAATCAAACCGTTTTAATCATCGGGACTTTGGGAGATTGTATTCTGGTGGCTATATGAGAAATGATGCTAGCTAACTGGTTTGTGGATAGCTCGGCGTAGGCAGGCATGCTAATCGAGAGCTGACTGCATTGAACTGCATTAGGTCGGTTAATCGATTGCAGAATGGATCACCTCAGGAAAAACAACAGGGAGATTGTGCTATTTTTGATAATTTACTGGTCATTGGGATTATTTATTTAATTTATTTACATGTATTTCTTAGAAATAAGAGTATTTTAAAGGTTTTAAGACATTTAAATTGTATTAGTCTACGTCAAAGTAGCCTACCTGTGGCAGTTTTAAGATTGTGATTTGTATCAGATCTTAATTCTGTGGTGTTTGATATATACCACAGTGATTAATAATTACCATATTCACGTGCCAGGGTTTACACGGGACTCCAAGTCACGTCAAAGAGCAGCATTAATATGATATGCCATGTGTCTCTCAGTCCACGTTTTGAAAGCAATGATTGTTCACTGAAAGTTTTAAAACAGCTCAAATAGCACATTTATTTAAGCTTTTAATAATTACATACTGAAAAGAAAACTTTTCAAATAGTGCAACTGTATCAAATCACAAAGACCTATGATAGGATTGTGCTTCAAAATACAAAGATCCAATATTTCTAAAACATTACTAATACACAAATGTTACCATTATGCAATAATAATGACATGTTTACAGCATAACCTACTCATAGATTCATTAATACACAATCATTAGTCTGACTACTCACATTTACGACTTGCGTACTTACTTGTATGCATCAAGATATACAGTCATTTCATTTTAGATCAAATCTGCTGTGCTTTCTTCAAAATCTGTGTAAATAACTGTGCATTGCTTCTTACATTCAAATATAGTGTGATATTTTGCAAATAAATATTTTAGGCGACTCCACATTCTCTAAGTCTGTACAACACCTCAAGCTCTTCAGCAAGACACTTTAAAGCAAACATATTGGATACAATATGCAGGCTTTTCATGTAAAGTAAAAATGTTTAATTATTAATGATTATTATATTTCTTTCTTAAACAATAGTTTAAGGTCTTATATAAAATTGCCATCCAGGAAAGTTTAATTGTGCTTGGCCCGGCCTCCTTTCAGGTACGTCTTCCAGCGTTTCACATAATCCCTGAAAATGGGAGCGCTGTCAATTGATGCGAGCAGCTGTAACTGGTTAATGTGCGTGGTGTGGTAGTCCCAGCGTGCTAAATTAGGGGCAACACCCAGGGTAAAATGTCTCAGATCGTAAACCGTTCCAGAGCCTGTGTCGAACAATGGCAACATGGCCTTGAGCGACTCTAGTCCTTGACTGAAGAGTACACCTGCTTCTCGACCGAGCTTGTTGCCTCCTGTCTCCGCCACATCATATAACCCAATCAGAGAGTAGATAAAGCCATTAAGAACAAACGAACTAGGTGCTGTAGGGTATTCCTCGTACCAGTCGTACTTGTTCATGAATGTTGCTTTGACTCCACCATGTTCAGAAGTCCTCTTGAAGGGGGATGTCGCTCGGATTGCGGCGCCGAGGTATGCAGGGTTGTGGGTCACCAGGTACGCCCTCACTAATGTCGACATGGCTTGGCCTTGGGCCATGGCGGAGTACCATCCGGGCTCCAAGCTCTTAAACCCCTCTCCAAGTTTTCGGGTCACCTTTATCGGCCACCCTCCGTGCTCGTCCTGGTTATGAAGAAGCCAATCGCTGGCGGCAAAGAAGGCAGCCATGTGTGCAGTGGAAGACACAGTAATATTGCTGATAAAGCCAGAACCTCTAAGAACCAGCTGGACCACCTGGCGAGGCATGATCTTGGTCGCCTTCACCACTTTGGTGTTGGACAAACCGACTCCTTTACGCAAATCCGTCACTAAATCGCGACTGACGGTACTCCAGGAGGCTCGAGAGCCAATGCCGTAGATGACGTCTCGGTCTTTGAAGGAAAGAAGGAGCGGACTAGTAATGTAATGGATTATATAAGGAGGTCCCTTTTCTGTGGTCTCCAGAACCACAGAGACGCTACCATTGGAGACAAACTTCACATCAAAGGTCAGGACGAAGTCTTTTGCATTGTCCAAGACCAAAGACACACCGTCAGAGTTCTCTATGAAAACACAACAAAGTTATCATCCATCCGTGATCATCAAAGCAAAATAGTGGATACATCTGAATTCAAAACTACAAAAATTTAGGAATACATACCCGCTGTGACAAAATGGTGGGCAAACCCAAAGCGACCTTGATCCTGGAGCTTAGAGAGTGTGCAACCCTTAGGGACAACCCACGGATTTGAGCCACCCTCTTTTTCTTCGAACATGCCATAGATCTTTATATCAGGTGGCTTTTCTGTAAGGTTCTTGCTGTAGTGGCTTAGCCCATACTGAGCTATCTGAATGGGGTAGAAGTACCCCTGAGGACCCCACTGAGTAGAGATCGGTACACCTGTAAACAACAAAAATACAAAAAGTTGATCCCAGATTAATTTACAGTTTATCAGGAACAGGATTGGGCAAACCTGCTTTAAGCATGTATGGTAATGTTGGCATTAATGCAATTAAATGACTCTGGGTTCAAACTCATTGTTCCTCTGTCTGTATTATTAGGTATTGTTGCCACATTCAGTGTGGCAAAATAAGATAAGCCCCAAACTACCTTCAACACCACTGATGCATTTCACCCGATCCCGCACTTCCACGTTATAACCCTCAAAGGACATGAAGACACCATCCGGGTGGTAAGGCTCCCTTTGGGCGTACACCCTGGAGTAACTATGGGAGAACTCAAACCGCTCTGTCCCATCATATTGCACCAGACGGCCGTAGACGTCAAAGTACCTTTCCACCCAGCTGAAGGGCAGATACACCTCTCCCCCTTCCCTACGACCTTTTATGATGACATCTTCATTAATAAGGCAGTCAATCTGCTCATAAATGACTTCTTTGGATCCAGGCGGTGCTTCAGGGGCTTGCCCGTTCTCCTCGTCCTTCTCTGGGGTGGGTGCAAACTCCAGCTGAGGTCTGATCTGCGTGGGCAGGTCTTTGTCACTGGAGCACTTGTTCCACAGCAGTATAGTGATGAGGGCAAACACAGCACAGATGACTATCAGAGTCTTGTGATTGATGCGAGCCACCAGACAGCGCATTGTCAAATTACAGCCATGCAGTGATAGTGGAACTGACACCGGAGCATTCTCAGGAAACCCTTATGGTCCTGTTAGAGCCATTCAGGTGCAGCATCTGCGGACAGAGGTAAATATGGGTCCACCATTTTGTCATATACAACCAACCACAAAATATCAATTCTTACCATCAGAAATCATTGGTATACCTGAGTCTTGTGGTGATGTTTATACTCACAATAAATTGAAATGTAAAATAAAAACATGTATGTATAGCTACATACCAGCTATATGAAACTTGCATGGTCACATTTTGAATTAGAGACAAATCTCATTAGCGAACACTAATCCTTTCAGCACAAACACACGAATGCTAATAAAATCTAATCTCATCTCTGTAAATTGAAGCTGCAGGGTTCATGTGATTTTGAATGAGGGCGTTAAATAACATGCAGTGCCGTAAAACGTAATGAAACCGCACTTACGCTCACCTGAAAGCAGCGCGTCGTCCGCTCGAGGGTCTATATAAGCGTAATATAGAAGACCACAAGGGAAAATATGTGCGGAGAGATTCCTCACGCACCAATCTGCTACACAGTATATGCTACAGCTGTATTGATGCAGCACTGGCCAATAGGAGGCGACGTGCTGCCGTGACAGCCAATCTTATGTCAGATAAGAAGTGACATAAGGTGAATATTATGACTTATTAGCACGATTCTGTTTGTGACAAGCACACATGCGTTTACGAGTGTAGGCTAGTATATGCATCTCTTTTTTTAAATAAAATGTAATTACTTTTTTAATTATTATACGTCTAAGATAGTTCAGTAGTTTATGTATACACTTTATTATTAATTTTATTTTTAAAGATTAATAGTGCGGTTAATTAAAAATGAACAAGAAAACGTTTATAGGTATGATTTTATATGCAGAATCATAGTGAAATTTTGAATGATAAATAAATTCCATAAAGTGCCGCTTGCGTTGCTGAACATAATCGCAAGATGTCACTGTAAACCATGTTTGACTGTTTATTTTTAGGAAATCTGAGAATTCCCACAATCTCTTAAAAACAGAACAGGCAACAAAATGCAATCTGTTACAATCTAACGATTTCATTCAACGATTTCAATAATTAAAACCTAGTTAAAACATAGTTAAACACTTATACATAAATAGTACAACAAATACAAGCAATCATATATATGCTGTATATTTGGTAATATTGCATGTAATATTTATAATTATTATCTATAGTCTTAGCATGGCAATGTAAACTGTTTATGTCATTAAAGCAGGTTTTTTTTAAGTGTCCTTGTTACAAACATTACATATACTTACTATTATTATAACAAATTAATTATGCATGATTACATGCAAGTAACCCTAAACCAAACCCTAATCCTAACCTTTTAGTACATGTATACATGAAGATATTACTAAGTTCATAAATGTATAATTACACTCTAATAAGGACACCTTAAAATAAAGTGTAACATTTTTAATGTATTTACATGTAACTATTACTATTACTATTAAGTACATTACTTTAAATTATTATTTACGTGTCAATTTAACATGACACCAACAAGTGACTATTCTTACTGTAGAAAAAAAAAACACTTTTGCATGATGCATAAAAGGGCAGAAAATGAATTTCTAAAATTAATAATAATAATAATTAAGATGATGATAATAAAAACATGTACATGTACAATAAAAGTGATAAAAGGTTACAAATAAATGAAAACAACATAGGATTTACAAAACCTGCAACATTAGCAAGATCATATTGTGAGATGATTATGTTCATATTTGTAGGATTCCAAGCAAATGAAAAATTGTAAATTCTTCAGAAATTCTCCTTGTAGAAGTTGAAGCCAAAATGCTCACACTGGGCCTTGATGACTTTTGCAAGAGCAGTAGAACCGCAATAAAAAACATGAACCTTTCCTTTCTTTTCTTCAGACACTTTCTGGAAAACCTGAAAATGCATTTAAACACAATCAAGACATTGGGGAGAATAGAACAGAATAGAATATTTGGCCTTGATTACCTTGGCCCAGTCCGGTCTGCCTGGCTGTGTACGTGTGCGAAGGCCGGTGATGGAATCTCTCTTCTCTTTCTTGGCCAGAAGATCCAGAGCCATCTGCAGACCTATGGCCTTCATGTCATTCTTGCTGAGGGCTGAAGTCATGTACATGTGCATCTCCAAAAAACGGCCTGAAAGCATAAAAACAAGTATGATAGTGCCAACCCCACCTCCCTCTGACTTCCGTTCTCTCTTACCCTCTGGCTCTTCATCTGCCTGGTCCATCTCCAGCTTGGTCAAGAGACTCACAAACCACTCAAAGGATTTCTGATCTCGGTTGATCCAAATGAAGTCCACCTGCAGGAAGTTAGAGGATATTTAAAAAACCTCATGAGATCGAAGTTGTCTTTTACATCTGTTAGTGCTGTCAAGCAATTAATCGCTATTACTTGCATCCAAAATAAGGTTTTTTTGACATATCATGCATGCGTACTGTGTTTATTGATCATGTAGATACAGTGCATAATATGGCACCACTTTTCAAAAATAATACATATGATTATACATATATATGATTGTATTACAATAATACAATCATTCATTGTTAGTTCATGTTAGCTCACAGCGCATCAACTAATGTAAACAAACACGTGATTTTAATAATGCATTTATACATGCTGAATTTGGCATTAACTAAGATTAATAAATGTTGTAGTATGGTTAATTCTTAGTTGCTGAGTGAGGTTAACTAATGAAACTCATAATAAATTGTTACCCATAATATACACATAATAAATATACACAGTGCACATATATATTATGTAAACAAAGACCTTTATTTTGGTTGCAATTAATCATGATTAATAGTTTGCTGTAACAAACATACAAGTTACAGTTTACATACTGTAAAAAAAATCATGGCAACATGTTAACTTGATTTTTTAAATTGAGATTCAATAAAAAATAAGTTGAACTGTACAACATACTAGATTGATTACTAGAATTTAAGACAGCAACTAAACTTAAATGAATAGTTCACCCACAAATGTAAATTACAATATGTTTCCGCCTATTTGTTCTAACTTCCACTCGACGGATCACCACTCTTACCTTCCTCAGTTTCATTTCATTGTCTTTGATGGTTTCACACCAGGAATAATTGCAGTTGGGGCAGTTTTGCTTTCTCATCCGATAACTGAAAAAAACAAATTTGCATGTATTTTGCATTTATTTTTTTTTTCCATGCAAAGAACACTTAACTTGATTTTTCTGAATGGAGAGCTTGCGTGTCTCACCGGCACATAATACTCTGCAAAATAGATGCAAAGGGAGTGATGCCGATTCCAGCGCCGATAAGCACCGCGTGCTCCGATGCAAAGATCTGTCGAGTCGGGGTGCCAAAAGGTCCATCCACATAGCACTAACAAACAAAAGGATACTTCTTGTAAGATGATCCCTTTTAGTAAATTAGACTACATTTTTACCTTATCTTACCTTAATGTTACAGTATCTGTGATTTTCACTTAATTTTGCTGTAAGCTGGAAGACAACAGAAAATACGCCTGTTTAATGGGTCTTGCGTACGATAAAACATAAAATCTCTGCTTTGTTCAGAGAGAAGACTCACTTCTCTTGTAGCCGGAGAGGCGTCTCCCAGTTCTACCTGGGCTACTGGGTCACTGACAGGCTTCTGGGAGTTTGTGTGTGTTCCACTTGTCCGGTACAGGGTCAGTTCAACAGCATCATCCTTATTAGACGCCACAGTATTGTTACAGCTTGCAGACTTAAACAATTCAATCTACGTGGAGCATAAAATGAAATAATCATTAACTGAAAAAAAAAGCTTACTAAAGCTGTTTTTACTAAAATAACTAAATCTAAACTGAAATAAAATGTATAAAAATACATAGATATTTGCGAAATAATAAATATGAAAAAACTAAGTTGAAATGAAAATGGTACATATAAAAATAAAACTAATTCAAAATATTAAATGAAAACTATAATAGTATGTCAATGATACTGCAGAAGAAGTGCACATGTCTGTTGTATTAAACTAGTTCTTATTTTGCAGTTTGAGCTTGTCTTTCTATAAAATAAATGGCAATATTTGTTCCAAAAAACAAAAACAAAAAAATAGAAGAGAAGAGAAGCCCGTTGATATAGCTAATAAAAGAAAGTCAATAATCTTGGTAATGGCAATGATGTGACCCTGTCTATAAAGTGCATCAATTAAACATCACAGTAATGAACATCTGATGATGGAGAAAACGGAGAAAAGCCACGACCTGCGCTCTGCTCTCGTGGCGTCTGTTCCTCAGACTGGCTGTGAGCCGCTTGTTGCTAACGGTTTGACTCTCCGGCTGTCTGAAATACTCGTACAGGCGGTTTGTCCACTGGCCCATGGAACGAACATGGAGCCACAGCATTTCTGTTTGAGGGAATGAGAAATAGTCTTAGATGTGTGCAATCAAGACAGACTGTCTGAAAATAAAACATTTCCTTTATTGTGCAGTTTTGTTTTGTTTGAAAAATGAACTTGAATTAACAGACTGCCTAAAAAACAATATTAGAAAATAATCTTATTGTTTTAAAAATGTGCTTTTTAGTTTTATTATTCTTTGTTAGAACAAAACTTAAGACAGATTATCTGAAAACATGTAACAGCAAAAAATTTGAACAAGAAAACTATTTGATTTTTATTTGGTTTCATTAAAAGAAATATTGTTTTATAATAAAAAATAAAAACACTTGATTTTGATAGTCCACTTAAGATCTACTAAAAGTACGTCACTAAGCAACTACATATCAACTAGCAGTCATTAGAGTGTTAGTAAAATGTCTGCTTAACCTCTAACACTTTATATTGATTTGGTCCACAACATACTGACTAAAAGACATTTTGCAAGTACATATCACCTTTTTCTACTCTACCTAAACCTTCCCTAACAGACTACTCCGAGAGTTAGTAGCACAGTCTCACTCCAACTCGTCACATTTTGACACTTGGTCAAGACTGTTTTGTTTTTGTCTTCCATGTGCTTCCTGTCTGAGAGCGATTTTAAAAAAATGCCACTTCAAGAATCCTTACGTCACCGTTGGTTGTGAAATTCCATTGGCTCTTGCGTGTCTCGTGATTGACTGTGTCATACTGCAGTGAAATACTATTGGCTCTTGTGTATCTCATGATCGGTTGTGTCATGCTACGGGACGGGAGTATGTTTTCTGAATGAGGATCATTTTTAGTGATTAAAACCTTGTGTTTTACTTTCTTCTTCACATAAAGACTTTGTATGGCTTCAGAAGACTAGGGATGTGACACGACTTGTTTGTAATGTATTTATTCTGCTTGTTTATGATTAGTTGTGCAATAAATACCTGTGACTACATTTGCCTGTGTGTGTTTATATTGTTCAGAGGTGGGTAGGTTTAGGGTAGGGGTGGGGTTTGGTGCTCCAATAAACCTAAAAAATTATATAATAAATTTATATATGCGTGCAAACCATTGCATTAAGCCAAACCTTGATACCTTGAGCGTCGAAAAATGCTGCAAAACTGTTTTGACCAAGTGAATTGTAAGACGTGCGTTGGTGCGTTGGTTTACCTTGCTGCTCAGGAGCGCTGCTGATGGTAAACGGATGCCACTCGTACTTGGCGATAACCGGGATGTTTATAAACACATAATCTCCAGGTTTAAAGTGAAAGAACGGAGGCCTCTTGATCACCAAATGCGTTACCTTTGAAATAAAAGGCCGTAGAGGTGAGGCTTTCAGCATGCATGACTTACTAAATGTTCCAGTAAACAAAATACACCAAAATATGTACACTGGCTCAGATGGTACCTTTGAGGGCAATAAGTTGACTTCAACTATGTAGAGCCCACCCATGCGGGACACTGCTATCCCAACAAGTTTCTCAATGAGGAACGCCACTCCTGGTACCACAAACCACTTCCAAAAGTTCGCACAGTGGACGATCAACAGGGCCCAAACCCAGATGTAGGAAAGGTGAGACCAGTAGAACACCTACACAAACAAACCTTTTCTATATTATGCACATTTGAATGCTTTTTGTTTGTTGTTATGGATGGCTGAAACAATGCGCTGCAATTTGCAAACAGATTTCTTTGCTAACTTGTTATTAATGGCCTTGAAATGGCTTCATATTTTGCAAATCAACAGCGAGTGAATTTAATCAACAAGCCATCACCTCAAAATGACCGCTGCGCCTGACGAACGTGCTGGAGCACACAACCATTAAGCAGATGAGAACCTGCAGAACGACGCCCGTAATGGAGGCGGTGCCATTGACCCAGCCAATCCCGGGACGGATGGTGAAGAGATACTCCCACAGCTGGTACATGCCATCATTCTGAGACATACGGGCTAAGAAGAGAGGGAAGAAGAAATCCTATAAAGCCTATAGTATCATACATTATGATAAGCAATCGAATATTTCAAGATGAAGACTGGACTGAAGGTATTCTTGATTATTAATAAATCATTTGGATGATATATTTTAAGATCAGTCAAGTTTCTTTCAGTTGAAACAGCTCAGATTTACATTTTAGTATAGGACTAGGTTTAGGCCTTGTCTATAAAACTGAGGGTATGTTTCATTCCCCTTAATAACAGCAATATTTATATATCATCCTATTATGACATTAATTATATTATACTGTTAAGACCACAGTGGTTTACATTAAAAACCAAATTTCATCGTACTTTTATATAAATAGCATCTGCACCAAATTGCGTATTTTTACTCATTTTTCTTTCTTGATTTTGAACTCCACATTGTGCTGTATCATCCTTTTTAGATCTTGTAAAGTAAAGATTCAATATACTGTTAAATAAAATAAAAAAACAAACAAAAAATTCTATTTATTGTTGTTTTAACAATAATTTATTTATTAAAATATATATATATATAAATTTATTATAAATAAATTAATAACATAAAATAGATTTTGTGACTATTGTTCCAAAAAGGAAAATTGTTATCATGTGCAATGTTTATACAATGTTTTTTGGACCCCACTGACTTTTAAAATAAATAATTAAATTTATACAT
>JAUMHP010000084.1:2769733-2786306 GCA_032361065.1 Enteromius trimaculatus
GAACCTCGAGCTTACGGGGGCCCATGGCCACTGCTTGTGCATAGGGCCCAGAATTTGGTGCTACGCCCCTGACTGTAGGAAATATTAAATATTAGATTATTCAGACGAGCTCAACTCACCATAACAAATGTGCAGTTGAGGTTGAGACACTGGCCGCAGCCCTTGGCCACCATGAACCAGGGGCCTCCGTGTGCGTTCTTCAGCATTGCGCTGACGAAGAGGAGCACATTTAGGAGAGTGTACAGGCAGAGGAAGAACAGCTTACGGCTGTTGTTGTGCCAGTACGACCGCGTCAGGTAACGAGGAGTCTTGCGTTTCTTCTGCTCCAGATCAGGAGGTTTCAGCCAGTTGGCGGCACTGAGTGTAAACAAGAGAAAGTCATATTTTTTGGTAATTAATTTGGTACATTTTGGAGCAATTATTTGTGACCGTCTTAAGTCGCTGGGGTACATTTGTAAAAATAGCCAAAAATTCATTATATGGGTATAAATTACCAATTTCCAATGTTACCGTTTTGAAAAATGTAAACTTATGACTAGTTTTGTGATTCAGGGTCAAATTTTTGATTACACACATTGATATTGCATAATTTTTTTCACAACACTAATGACTGAATTTGTATTATTGTTAGGGTTAAGAGTTTTAATTTCTTTTAATTTTCTGGTCATAGCTGTATTCCTTCTAGACACAACCCTAAATGTGTTTTTGATGAGTGAGCCATTAACTCATTCACTTAAATGGTTTAAAAAAACAAATTAAGATTACTGTTTTTTTTTTTTTTTTGAGTGAGTCATTGAATCACTCCGTCCTCGTTTTCATTCAAAACTCAAAAACATTCACGGTTTACTTTATTGGATACTATTTTGATCACCAAAGGAAAGATAATCAAAGTAATGGGCAAGTAACTGTAGTAGCCTATACTAAAATTCTACCCGTAAAAGTGCGAGTATCTATAATCTCTTTTGTGATATAACCGTGTCCTACCTGATGGTGAGGTTCTCCATAACTTCAGGAAAGTTTTCCAGCTCTGCCTTCAGCTCTTCAAACGTTATGGAGCCGCTGTTGTCTTTATCGGCAGATTCGAACAGTGCCAGAGTCAGGTCGTCCAGCTTTTCCTCTGGGAGCGAGATGGCACTCTCACGCAGACAGGATTTCAGAACCGTACGTAACTCATCCGGGTCTATGGAACCACTGCCTACATGAGAGGTCAACAAAACAATTGAATTAATGGTTAAATGGTTTACAGTAACCCAATTTCTGGATATTAATCTTAGGGACTGTTATCGATGTAATTCAATAGGAATGTTGACAACACTAGTTTATATATTAAATATATGATATAAAGTACATAAATATTTTCAAAATATATGCTGTATGTGTGTGTACTTATTTATACATAATAAATATACATAACACACACACACAAACATATATATTATGTGATTCATCATTTGACAGCGCTACATACAGCATTGCTAAATTAGGCCAAAATAAGAAATAAAATGGTCAAAACATAATTGGACCAGAAACATATTCTATTGTGTAAATCTCTTTGTGCACAGAAAATTTTCTAAAGCCTTTTAGAATAATAAAATAAACAGGTTACTTCATTGTAAGTATTGTGAGATTGTGTTTTTTCTTGAGCTAAAATTCTGAAAACTACCACTAAATTTAAAAATGAAAGAGGAAAAGGGATTTTCGAACGTACCATCAACATCATAGACCTGGAAGAGGAAGCGTAGTTTGTCTGTCTCACTGCCGTGGATCAGAAGATGTAAAGCCTCGAGAAGTTCATCCAGACTGATGGAGCTGCTGCCATCAGAGTCAAACAAGGCAAAAAACCTCTCGGCAAAAAATGACTACAACAACAAACAGGACAAAAAATGATCCTACTGAGATCTCTTGAGAACAAATTTATATTATATAGGTTTCCGTGATCAGAAAGCTCACCTCTTTTACTTTCAGAGCCGTTTTAAACTCATCCAAGTCGATTTCTTTATCATCTCCTGCAATGCTCTCAAACTGCTTGGTGACCCATTCCAGCCAGCGTGAGTCGTCTTCTAGACTCATGTCTCTGCTTCACGGTCCACAAACGCTCTGCTAGCAGTATACATTCACCAAAAACAAACATAGCCTCCATCTCCTCTCACAATCATATTTAGCCCATAACTGCATACATGTAAACCATAATATGCAGGAAATATACACTTTTTCAGACAGTTGTGATGTACGGAATCCAGAACGTGGTTGAACAGATCTATCTATTTATTTTAGTGCTTTCAAACTATTAATATGTGATATACGTATGTATATATATTAATTTTTATATATAAATACACAGCATATATTTAAAAAATATTTACATTTGAACATCTTCTTATATTGTAATATATATATATATTTAATATACAAACATATTTTTTAAATATATACACGTATTTATATTTACAAAAAAAAAATACAAAATATATTCTGTAAATGAAAACTTTTCAGAGATGAATCGTGTTTGACAGTATATATATATATATATATATATATATATATATATACATAGCCTAAAAAAAAACAAAAACACAGATGAAATGTGATAATAATCTATGAGAGTAACTACAAAGTTTACACAATGACCCATTTAAACAAGATCAGGCATTACCTTTAGATGTAAATCTTCTCGGTCTTCGTCTTTTGCAAGTATTTCCGTTCGCCTTTTCATGAAAATATTCTCACAGACAAAAAAGATACAGAAAGATTTTATTGCAGTCTCCAGTTGTTGCAGCTATTCCAGTTAATCACTGAATCCAGGAAATTCAAATCCAGAGAGAGGCTGGACAGTATTGTTATGAACATTCAATATTATGTACACACAGCAGCAGCTGCCCCTGACATCCCTGCGCCTGCTGAGCGGCCCTCAGTACGACCCACACTGCACTACTCATCACCAGATCGCAGGTAATAATACCCTAATTATAAAATTACTAATCTGGACGAAAAAACACTATGTAGGATGCTATGTGATATTTATGCACTGCTATACATTCAAAAGTCATTTGAAGTCATACTCGGTTGCATTTGAAATTTTATTCACAGAAAATGCATTTTTAAACACTCACGACAAAGAAATGTGTGTAAATGGAATTTTTATTCTGATTTTACACATTTCATCCTAAATACGAATCAATGGAATTGCTAGCAGCACTAAGGCAGACTAAAATTGTTATGTTAATTGTAAAAAAGGAATTGACAAAGAGCCAAAAAGGGGAAAGTGGTGGCGAGTCAAGAAATAAAAGAATAACATCCTTCCATCTGTAAAAATCCCTCTGTGGCTTCAGTTCAAAGACACTTCCTTCCCTTTAAACCAGACTGATGCAAATACTCGTTTTAATATACCAATGAAAACAGTCTCTATTCTGCAGTCAATGTGTGCTAACTTCGGAGAAAGTGGGAAAGAAAAACAAAACTGATATCAAAAGACATTCACTCACTACTACTTCACTCAGAACAGTTTCTGAACCCGCATAAGGACCAACAAATGAGTTTTACAGCCGAAGTGGAATATTCATAACAAGGAAAAAAAACAACATTAAAGAGTAAGAAGTATGCACACATTTGACACGCTCTATATAAATTCATCTTAATGTATTGAATGTGAGACTATAGGACAGTATCAGCAGGATGCCATCCTCTGTCACTCCAGCCTGACACGTTTCCGAGGTGATAGGGGCGGGTCCAGAGCAAAGGCTGTTGGGGAAGAGGGGCGGGACTCTGGGATGTATTCCATACAATATTTTTCAATGTATGGCCCAGCAATGTTCCACACCTGAATGCAACAGAATGATTTCTTAAGGATCATGTGACTTTTGAATAGTAGTTTATACAATTATAGTATGTAAAAGCTAAAAAGAAAAATATATATATATATTAGAAAAGCCTTCGTAAATAATAATGTAAATTTAAATTGCTATGGTGTTCAGGGATGTACCGTCATGTTTTGTGGTATTGTCTGGTGTAAGTCAGCCACACACCAAAAGGTCAGTAATACTTTGAGCTCTTGGTTTGTTTTGATGGTAATAAAAGCTTACCTTCTGGTCTACGAGTAGCCGGTGTACAGCTTCAATGTCTGGAGCCATGAACCGGTCTTTAATCCAGGGCCTGGGGAAAAGTAGAAATAAGTAGGAAGAGACAGATTAAAGAAGGTTTGCCAATTATTAACCTGATGATTCAATGTATTGGAGATTTTAGGGTTATCATCATTCGACCTACTTTACTGTGGCTCGCACAAGATCATACACTTTCTCCAATGGAGTCGTCGTACGTAGGGGGCGTAGAAACTCAATACCCTGACACGCAGCTAACAGCTCGATAGCTAGCACTATAAGGAGATATAAAACGGACATTAGCAGGTTTGATATATAACATATCGTGGTCTGTATTTGCAGATTAATCTAATTTCTACATTTTCTTACGATATATACAAATATAATAAAAAACTAAGTGTACAGCTCCAACCCTAAACCTAACCATACACTGGGTTCTAAGCAAAACATCAATTAAATCATGAAATTAGCCACCAATTGGCTAAAAGGAAATGAGTTGAGAATTGTTATGAGATTATGTTGGAAAATATTAAGTACTATTACAATTTGAGCTTTGGTGCTCCAATAGAGGGCACCATTATAGTAAAAATTTGTGTTAAATGAAACAGTGGCTGATGTCAGTAGCTGTATTAGAGGTTAATGTCAGATTTTGGACCTTGCTCGACGTGCTCGACCACTCTGAGGGCTTTACGCGCGGCCCAGCCTCCCATAGACACGTGGTCCTCCGTGGCAGCGCTAGTGGACAGTGAGTCAATAGAGGAGGGGTGGCAAAGCACTTTGTTCTCTGAGACTGCAGAAATAAACGCATCCGTTTTAGTTAATGGTCAACATGACTTTAGTACAGTAGTCAAAATTAAACTTTCCAGTGTTTGATTAAGTGAAGTTAATTCTCTTCTGAACTTTGTGATGCTCACCGAGAGCTGCAGCAGTGCAGTGCGCGATCATGAATCCAGAGTTCAGGCCTCCTTCATTGACCAGGAACGCTGGCAGCTCGCTGAGAGAAGGATTGCAGAGACGCTCAATACGTCTCTCACTGATGGAGGCCAACTCGTGCACCCCGATCGCCAGATAATCAAGAGCCTAAAAACGAAAGGAGAAAATGAGCGCAGTCGTCGGCCAAACCTTTTTGCTAAATAAACACTATTGTGTTGAGACGAAATACCTTTGCTGGATATTCTCCATGGAAGTTTCCGCCGGATATGGTCTCGCCTCTTTCTGCAAACACCATCTAACTTATTGTCAAGGATAAAAGTACTGAACTAAAGAAGGGGCTGGTGTGATTATGGCACTGACTAGCTATCCAGTCAAACCTTGACACCAAACCGCTTCTCAAAAGGAGTAATTAAATAGTAAATCAGTTTCGAGTTTTTGGGTCACATGACCAACAGACATCATTGGTACTGCAACACAAGTTCAATATCAATATAAATTCAAGATAAATTCAGAGAAAAAGGATACAGGGTTATCTGTGGCGCTGTTGATTTCTGTATTAATAATTTTTTTCACAAACTCTATTGTGTCATTGACGATTCCATGGACCTGCAAAATTTATGAAAACATTCACATGGGTGTCAATCAGCTTTTACAGTATTTTTACATTTTCTCTTTTAATTTACAGCAATATTGTTATGTGCCTTTATCATTTTCATATAAATAGTTATTTAACCGAATTAGACTATATTTCACATATTCATAGTTTTACTTAAGTATTATTCAATTTTTTTTTTATATTTCCAGTTGAAATTTAAGAATTTTTATTAGCTTTTTTAAATATTACCATTTATATTTAAATGATTTTGTTTTTTTTACCTGTTTTACGTTTTATTTATTTCCAGCTTACGTTTTTAGAACTTCTACGTAACAATATTTTATTTAGTTGACAAAGCAAGATTTCTATTTTCCATTCAGTTATCTATAGTATCTCTATTTCTCTCTCTAGATATCTAATATCTCTATTTTATAATTTTATGTGTTTATTTCAAATGTTCTATTTCAAGTGTTTTTAGAAGAAAAATTGTTCAAGTTAACGATAATAACCTTAACACCAACAACACTTACGATTTATTTCAGACAACCCAGAATAGGCTCTTATGTTACCTGTGGACAACAGCGCATGGTGTAGGCATCCTGTACCCTGTCGCAAAACCGATGGCTCTCTGCAATTATTGAAAAAAATGCAAGAGCGGTTACCACAAAGCGTTTAGAAATGAGCTTAAAGGAATAGTAGACCCAAAAATTTTAATTCTGTCATCATCTGCCAACCACAAAGGAAGATATTTTGAGGAAAGTTTGTAACCCGCTGGTTTGGTCACAACTGACTTCCATTGTAGGAAAATACTATGGAAGTCAATGGTGACCAAAACAGCGGGTTACAAACTATGATGACAGACTTTTCAGTAATTTACACAGGTTTGGAACTATTTAAGGGTGAATAAAGAGTGAACATTTTTTATTTTTGGGTGACCAATTCCTTCAAATGGAACATACAAACACTGCAGGATTCACCTGCAATTTCAGACGGGTGATGATCAGAGTCTAACAGGGATCGGAAACGCAGGGCCACTTCCTTCTGTCCCGGATGAGGTCGCAGTTTATGAATATCTGTAAGAAAATTTTTTTTTTTTTTTCAATCATTAAAATATATAACCAAAGCATGTGCATAGAAAATGAGTGCAGTTCTGCATTTAAACTGAACCGAGCTGGACCATGACATAACTGAATCCAATAATTAAATGACTTTAACTGAAAACTGAATGTCTAATCTTGTTATTTTACATTATTGACACACTACTTTCCTATTTAATACTGAACCAGCTGTAACAAAATCTGTATTTTTAAAAGCGCTATATGAATAAAGTTGACTTGTCTTGACAGGGACTGTGACTTTAAAGGTGAGGCAGTGCTACACAAATATGTTTTGTCTTTTGCAAGTTTACAGCAGTGTTTCTGTCTAAATATGTCTGCTCACATTCAGCACATCAATCACTTGTTTACACAAGCTCACCGCTATCAAAGGCTTTGGTGGTCCCCTTGAGGACTTCGAGGGTCAGGGCAGCGATGATGTCAGCCTGCCGGGCGATGGCCTCGGCTCTCTCCACGGCCTCTGCTCCCAACGAAGTGATCATCTGAGTCCCATTGATCAAAGCCAGCCCCTTGCAGACAGAGATAAACATAACCAACACTTATCTTTTATCACAGACCAATACTACTGAACCACTCATCTGCCTGTTAATCGATCAATGCATTTATTAATCTATTCTCTCTCTAACTATTACCACCTAACAACCAGAACAGCCTGATAAACTGCTCAGCAGCAACGTTCTAGCGTTTCTCTTAGATTGCATAGTTTGTAACTTTTCTACACAAAAATGACTTGTTTTAAAGGCTGCAGTGGGTTTTAAGAGGGGCTTCAGTTAAAATGGAGCAGGCAGGTCAAGGACACACATTTCTGACCCAAAAAACAGCTATAAGTCAACAGAGATAAACATGTTGACTGCACAATGGGGGGAATTAACCGTACCTCCTTTGGCTTCAGAGATATGGGCTTCAGACCATGTGCTTCCAAAACCTGCAGGCAATACAAAGGTCAAACGTGACTTTAAAGGCTAAATGAGGAGTAAATATGTTTATTCACTGCTTGCATTATCATTAGGGCAAAGATGTGCAACCAAAGCAACATGCTCACGTATTTCGCGTCCGCCCAGCCGCTCTTTGGCGACCACATCTTGCCTTCTCCCATAAGACCAAGTGCCAGGTGAGAAAGAGGGGCGAGATCTCCGCTCGCACCTACCGTACCCTTCTCAGGGACGTACGATAAACAGGAGGCTGAGGAAAGAAATAAAACAGTAAAATACCATACTCATTCGAGGAAGCAACTCATAGAAACTTCTTTCTTTTAATATTCTTTGAAACGGTACACCATGTGTCATATGCAGTGCCAAAGAAACCAAAACCCTCAACAATACTCCCTTCAGTTAAAATAATGAGGGATGCATTAATGTACCATTGAAGGCTTGGACCATGCTGTGCAGGGTCTCCGGGGAAACCCCGCTGTGCCCTTTGGCCAAAACATTGATCCTCAGTGCGAGCAGCATTCGAGTTCTTTCAGGACTTAAAGGGCTTCCCAGACCTGCAGTATAATCAAATACAATAATAAATATCAATTGCTTATATTACGTTGGGTAATTCGTTGCAGGATTATTGCTATGATTAATAAATATTTTATCCAAAAATATATGCAGAAATGTTTTCGCATATACAGTATACTACTGGTCCAAAGTTTTGAATTGCTACGTAAGTATTGTGAAATAATATTACAGTTTGAAATATGATTTTTCTATTTCAATGTGTTTTAAAATGTAATTTATTTCTGTGATACAAAGCTGAATTTTCAGCAGCCATTACTCCAGTGTTCATTGTCACATAATCCTACAGAAATCATTTATACGGTTATTTCACAATAATACTGTTTTTACTATATTTAAGAGGCTTTAATTAATCCCAATGATTCCAACCTTTTGTCTGGTAGTGTATATTTAATTTGACTAAAATGTCTCGCACCTGAGGAGTGTGAGCGCAGAAGATTTTCTTGAAGCTCCCTGAAAGAGAATTATGTGAGATCATTTAAACGCAAAACATTTTAGGTGTAAAAAATATTTGATAAATCCAAAAATGATATATACTTCAGCTTGCTGACTGGGATGACAGTCCGGGCAAATTTACCAAACCCTGTAGTGATGCCATACACGACTAAAACAAAGCAAAAGAAAATATTGACAGGTCATATTTATGAAACCCTACACAATTTAATATTTATGTAGATTATTTCAATATTCATGCTCTTGCAAATGTGCCACTTCGCACTACCTTTTTACATTTGCACAAAAAGCTGTCAAAGGATTTGTTTGCAACATTTTATCATATGTAATCTTTAAAATAAATGTTCTTTGATGACATCTATAGTTCCATAAAGAAGCTTGGGCATCCATGGAACCTTTCCATGTCACAAAAGAATCTTTAGGATATTAAATTGTTCTTCATACTAAGGAAAATGGTTCTATTCTCTAAAAAGGTTCTTCTATGACACTGTTGTGAAAAACTTCTTTTGGAACCCTTATTATTTGGAAAAAAAAAATCCTTTATATACCTTTATTTTCTTTCACAATGGTGTCCAGAAGCTCTCTTGATTGCACAACCTTTTGCTCAGCCTCTGGGGTCAGCTGAGGGTCAGAACACAGTGCTGATGCATTTCCATTGAGAAATATTGTTCATAAATCTAAAATCTTCACAAAACTGATATTGAAGTCCACCATAAATCCACTTACCTTAATCTTATACAGGCCTTTCCCTAAATTCACTAGATCAGTTGAGGTCAGGCTGTTCCCATCTAGAGAAATGTACTAAAAACAGACCATTCTCATTAATACTGTAGTACTGATGAGGGTAAAAATGCTGTATGTTTAAAAGCGATATTTCATACTTACATGTTCTGGTTCTCTGTATTCTCTCGTTCTGTTTTTAAACATTCACATTAAGGATATTTTCAGATCTGTTAAAGTTTACACATGGACTTTCCAAAAGATGCAACAATCATTTACATGCAAGTCTGTATGTAATTCGTCAAAATGATTCCAAATGTGGGACTAGGTGAAGTGGTATACACGTAATATTATATGAAGGTTATAAATTAGTCATAAAATAAAAACAACAACAACAACAAGAAGCATGGTCAAATGAATGCATCCTTTTAGCGCAATTAATTTAAAAAGTGCTACAAAAAAAAAAAACATGAAAAATATCACAGAAATTGAGCGTTAAGTATCACTTTCTATTATTTAATATAATGTCTTTAAATGATCTTAATTGTGGGATTTCTGGATTTTTTTGTGATTACGGTAATTGCAAATACTTTTGTCAAAATAATTTATACAACTGTCAGTTTAAAGATACAGATGTGACGTCCCAGGCTGACTTGGAATGAAATCTTGTGACATGGTGTCCCCTTCAATAGCTGAAGATAACAGGGAAAATAACATGTTATTGACTCATCTTGCAAAACAAGATTTAGTATTTGCAGTAAACAATCTCCAAAGAACAATTTGTCCAAAGTCGGCCAAGAACTGAATGATTGATCAATCTCTCGACAAACACTGAACACGTAAACCATATTTGTAACGTTACCAAGTTCAACAAAATCATTATCCTCAAGCACATCTTCAATGGGATCGTCATTATCCAGCAATCCAAATCCTTGACATCTTCTGACCACAAAATGCACATCTTTAATGTGCTGGATCCCTCCATTGTCGGGTTTGTTCTTGATGTAGCGCTTGAGAGCTTCAAAACCCAACCATTTGATGGAGCAGGTGGCATCTTTGCATGGAACGGTTATCCACTCGTCCCGAACGTGGACCGTGAAACGAGGCATCACGTTGGACTGAACAACCACAGGCTGATACCTGAGGAGTGCGATCAGCAATGCAAATCACTTCACACTAAACGCAACGGACCAATCAAAGACTGTTCTGTGGACGCCTCCTTCATCACAGAAGACAGAGTACACGGTGCTGTTTGAATACGTTATCTCTGCACCAAAGGTTCTGTGTTATTATAGGTTTGTCAAAAAAAACTGTCAGACTGAGTGATTCAGTTAAAGGTTGCAGAATGCAGTAGCAACAGAATACACACACACACACTGCCACAAAAAAGCCCCCGGCTTCTGTATCATCAGCATCAAAAAAAAAAAAATTGAGAAAGAAGAATTTAAAACTAAAAAGTCTCAAACTTTTGGACCCTTCTCAATACATATTTTTAAAACATATACTCAATATAGTTGTGAACTGTTACTGCCACTGATGAAATATACTGTGGAAAATATTAGCATCTACTTCCTATACACAACATTTTTCATATAGAATTTCGGCTAAATGTATATAGATCAAACACTGATAGAACAACAGAACAATAGAACGATAGATAGATAGACAGAGATATAATATAATAATAAAAATGGGCCCTGTTGTGAGATGCATGTGATATTTTCTACATACCAACTACAGTATTGGCCAAAAATATTGGCACCCTTGGTAAATATGATCAAAGGCGGCTGTGAAAATTAATCTTCTATTTCTAAAAATTCACAAAAAAAAGAACCTCTCATTGGATAATAAGAATTACAAATGGGGGGAAATATCATTATGAAATAAATGTTTTTCTCTAATACACATTGGACACAATTATTGGCACCCTTAAACTTTATTATGAGTAAAATATATCTGAAGTATATTTCCATTCATATACACAGATTTGAGCACTCCAGGGTGATTATGAACATAACATTATCCAGCCATGGGTTCCTGTTTCACAGAAATATAAATAGGGGGGGAAACAAAGCTCATCAAGAAAAACCGAAGAATATATTTCTGATGTGCAGCATTCTCCTAGCTCATCCAAAAACAAACTCCAGCACATTCAGCTATCAGACATGACTGGAACTTTAAATCGAACTGGCTTTCATGGTAATGTGTACAATGAAATATACTGCTTGTATTTTTCATGTTGTGGGCCAATAATTCTGCTGGACATCTTGTTTAGACACATGTCATCATGGATCCTATCAAATACCAACAAATAAAAAAAATAAATAGGTGCATCACTGAGCACAAAACCAAGCTTCTATGGCCATTCCAGTCCTCTGACCTGAAACCTGTAGAAAATGATTGAGGTGAACTGAAGAGAAGCAGCACTGATATGGAGCTGGGAATCTAAAGAGTCTGGAGTGACTCTGGATGAAGGGATTGTCTCTGATCTCTTGTCAGGTGTTCTCCTATAATGCATTATAGGAGAAAATTAGTGACTTTTTCCAAGCCTTTTTTCATCATATTTAACAAGGATGCTGATATTTTTGGCCTCGACTGTACATTTAGATTTATGTCAAAACAAACCAATCTTCTGTGTTGCTGAACTGTGTAAATTCATGTAGATTTTTGGGCTAAAGGCTAGACGTGAATTATGACAGTTTTAGGGTAACTGTGGGGTGTTACAGCTGCTTACATGGACAAAAAAAACAATGATAATTTAAGTTTTCCTCAGATAAAACAGCTTTGTTTTTTTTAAATGAGTGTTTGAGAATATGTGCATTGTATAGATAACATCTAGGTAGTTATATTTATGTAAAAGCTACAGGACATTTTCAGACCATAAATTCAATCCAAATAATACTGTATGCAGTGTTGGCAGATCAAATGTACCTATAACCGAAGAACATCTCAAATATCACCTGTCCTATATGTCTCTTTAATATATATTTCTCAGCAGCACTGCTGTTTTTGAATTTACGCAGCTTTTTAGCAGCAAAGATTACTCATTAATAACAATCAAATTGTAGATGTACAGTAGCCACTGTTTTGAATCAGTTTTTTAATGAACAAACACATTCACATTCACAACATACCTCTGTGACCAAAGAGATGCATTCAAATGTTTCGGCTTGCGGTATAACAACAATACAAAAAGATTTATCAGCATTTTTCCATTCTTTTTAAGATTAAAATATATAAACAAGATCAAAAATGAGATGTACAAGAGAAGTAAAATTATGCAAAAGATTTTATATATTACACTAAAAATTACCCCGTCTCAGAAATTTCTTTGAAAGGACTGGATTAATTTTTTTTTAGATTGCAATTTTCATCATTTTTTATACATTTTTTGGTTACACATTGTTTTATAGTTACACCTATTAGTTGCTTATTAGCATGCATATTACTAGAATATTATCCATTTATTAGTGCTAATTAAGGACATATCAGTGCGTAATTCTACATCCCTAATCCTACTCAATCCCTAAATTTAACTACCTTACTAACTAATAATAAGGAGGAAATTATTTAACTTATTGAGGGAAAAGTCAAAGTTAATAGTTATCAAGTGTAACCACATTCTAAATTGTTACCAACTGTAAAATTATTGCTATTTTGATACATTTTTGCAACAGCTTTTAATAAAGAAGCAGGTAAATCTAGACAGTTAGCGCTCCCCTCAGGACAGACAGTGAAAGGCTGTGGTTGTTGGCACAATTAGCCCTAAACAAATTCTATTTGCATTTTTTATTCATTCAGTGAGCAAAATACCCTGACAAACATAGATTCAATAATCATTTAAAGCTTATTTTTAATTTACTGTGCTTCCAAACCATCTATAACGCTTCAACAACCTCAAAGCCTATCCAGTGACACAGCCTTGACTCTGAGGGACAGAAAAAGGCAGCAGTTTTGGCATGTTTACGACTGTCCGGTGACACTGAGGAATATTTTAAGGAGGTATGCGCGGCACATTCTGACAGCGTCTTCAAATCTCTTCCTTCTGTCATCCAGTCAAGCACACACACTGTATGTTGTGTTATGTAAGTCTTTCCTTTACAATATTTTCACATCTCAGGTTCTCGGGGCCCCAGACTCTCAGAAAGAGGCCCTTACAATTTCATCATTCACTGCATCCTGCTATTGGCCAGACTCCAGCTTAAAAAAAAAAAAACCTAAGTAAACACACAGCCGCAGACGTTTGCTCCAGCCTGAGGCATGCGGCATGAGAGGAGCCCCTTGTGTTGGATCACACCCTTCAGGTGCAAAACACTCGACATATTTTGGACCTCCGAGGCCAGAAACATGTCTTGAAATCATTTGCTGAAAAGTTTATATTTTCATGAGGGGAATATTATTTTTTTGAGGTTAGACGTAAAGAGGCATGTAAAGTGTAAAAAGGTTGGTGTGAACAATGAAGACTTTAGTAACAGAAATCTAAGTAAGATAACAGTTTGTAGGTTGAGAATATTAAATATACTGTATGATGCACTTGTATAATGCATCAAAAATTGTATGCAAGTTATTCATTTGTGGCATGATGTTAATTACAAAAATGTAAAAATTGAGTTAATCTGTACCTGTTATATGTTAAGTTATATCCAGTTTTATAACTTGTAAAGACAAGGTAATGCCTAAAAAAACCCTAGGATACCAACTGTTTTGCTTTTATACAATTGTACGCTTCAGATTTCTGCATTTACACCCTACAAATATTGATCTTGTTCACTTCTATTCAAAGTATCTCAGTGGCTGTAAATAAAAGTTTAGTAATTCAATCTAATACCTAAACCCCTAAAACGACTAGAAAATGATACATTTCATATTTCTGCATGCACACCTTCTAAAGAAATCCATTTCAGGTACCTACCTCACTGCAATTTTATTTATTATTTAAAGAAAACATTATCCCCCAGTTTCACAGACATGGCTTAAGCTAGTCCCAGACTAAATTGCACGTTTGAGCTGTTTCATATGAACATATCTCGCTCTGACATATCTTACAACATGTCAGTGTCATTGTTCTGTGATAAGATGCACACCTGTAATACTTTCTTAAAAGGCATTTTTGTAAAAGTTGCTTAAATATCTTAATTTAACTAATGCTTAGTCCTGGCTTAAGCTAAGCCCCGTTTGTGAAACCGGGCCTATAAGTATTATTATGCTAATTACGATTATGCCACATCATGCAAATAATGTAAACATGATTTTAATTAATTCATTAACTAACATTAAATAGCAATGAGCAATGCATGTATTACAGTTTTATTAATCTAACATTGTTAACAAATGGAACCTTATTGTAAAGTGTTACCCTGTAGAATGGAATGTTATTAATACATTTCCAATGCATTAATTCCAGTAAAACATCATTAGGCTAAACAAAACATGGCACCCTTCCCATGTCATATGATTATTTCAAGCGGTGTCCCACAGAACACGATCCCTTCCACCTTTCCTTTCCGGTGCCACCCCCACCCCAAGAGCAACACATTCCCAAGACTCCACCCCTCCTTCACCCTCCTGGTCAAATTCCATTCACTGCTCTCGCCACCACAAGCCCAATCTCAGGCAGGACGTCCCTGAGAACATCAGCTGCTTTTCTTTGCTCTTGCTCAGCTAAATCTAAAAATGTCCTGGACTCGGCCTCTTCTTCTCACCTGTCTTGTTGTTTTGTCCGTCATCACCTGTGAGTAACCGGACTGTGGTTTACTGTACTGACCAAGGGAAGTGTGGTCTAACACTCTCTGGAAAGGATTGCAAATCTTTAGGACCCACCTCATCCGTGTTTCCTCTGTTACAGTGTTCCATGGAGCCGACAGCGCCGCTATGTCAGATAAGAAGGCAGCCAATCCTCAAGGTGACCAAAAATTCATAATGTTGCTGTAGATTTTTCTCAAGAGTTCTTCCATCTCATCAATGTTGTTCTTCACCGAAGGTGCACTGAGGAAGGTCTTCATGCCAGAGGCAGATGCCTCCAGCTTCTTTAAACGGCGAGGCAAAAGGGCTGTGAAAACGCAAGATGAGATAAACGGTGAGGCTATTTGTGCTCATGTAAAAACTCAAATCAAGTGCAACCCCTTGAGCACCTGTCAACCGCAAGAGACAATCCAGAATTTAATTCGAACAGAATAACTGAGCACAACTGAGGATTTAATAATAATAATAATAATATAAAAACACTAGCATTCAAATATTTACGTCAGATTTGGAAAGACATCGCTTATTTTATTCAGCAAAGATGCATTTAACTAAACAAAAGTGACAGTAAGTACATTTACAATTTAACAACAACAAAAAATAAATAATTGAATAAATGCTGTTTTTAACTTCAATTCATCAAAAAAATAGGCTTCCACAAAAAATATAAAGCAATAAAACTGATTTAAAAATATATATATTTTAAAATATAATATTTTTAATCAAATTAATGTAGCTTGTGAGTGTGCAAAAGAGACTTATTTTTAAAACACATTACAAAACCTTACTGGCCACAAACATTTTCACAATTTGAAGTCTTGCAAAATCAATTTCCATCAATAGCATCACTTTTGTGGCTTATAGGTCAGGCTTGCTAGTGTAAAGCGTTAATAAAGAGCCCTTTTAGTAGCGGCTAGCACTGGCCACACAGGTGCTGCGCTTAGAGCCAGCTGAGGAATGTAAGGACGATGAACCGCAGCACATAGCAGGAACCACAGGATAGGCTGGAGAAACCTGCCTTCAGCTCCTGCCAGTGCTGGAGGAGGGGCTCTGCTGCTGCCGCTTTGACCTGGACTGAGATTAGTTCATTTATGGTTATGGGCTCACCAGAAATTATGTTTGACTCACCTGAGAGAATTCATGACTATGTACTCAAACGGTGAGGTGAGGATCAGGACAAGAGCATTTTCTTTTGTATGGAACATCCCACATGCAATCATAAACTGCTCCTTTTGGACTTAAAATTAAAAATAAAATGAATTAGTATGCAGCTTTGATGCTTTATAATTCGCTGCTGCTGTCACACCACATCAGACGACCCCTATTATGTAATATAAACAGTGATGTAATAACAAACAGCCTTTCTTTATGAATAGTACTATTTATCACTGTGAAACTGAAGACATTTTATTTTGTAAT
>JAUMHP010000084.1:2796914-2813324 GCA_032361065.1 Enteromius trimaculatus
ACGTTTGGGTCCCAATAGAATGCATTATATGGGGGAAAATCCTGGAATGTTTTCGTCAAAAACATTAATTTCTTTTCAACTGAAGAAAGAAAGACACGGACATCTTGGATGACATGGGGGTGAGTAATATATCAGCAAAAGTTTTCTCAAAAGTGAACTTCTCCTTTAATTGCAGTGGATTATGAAGGCTTTGTGTTGGATGGCTGAAGTTCAGGCCTGGTATTTTATTCATGCAGATGATGAAGAAGAAAGAAATTCCTAAAAGTAACAAACGATTCTATCGTTCTGACCGCTGCATCTTCAATCCAGCTGCAAGCTGCAGCGCTTTTTACTTGCCAACGTTTTACCATGACAACTGTGGACCTGCGCTCGGCCTCAACGTGCGGTGAATAGAGAGGTCTGTGTCGGAGGCCACATGAATCATGTGCACGGCCTTTAAAATGCTTCCGACGCTATTGACAGGGACAGGTAGGAGTCAGTAAAGGTAGGAGGCGGTGAGGGGCGTGTCGTAAAGGCTGAGTCATCTCTCTAGCTCTGTGGAGAAAAGCTCAAACTCCCACTAACAGCTTCCTTTGAACTTCAGCATTTCCGTCTGTAGCCGAGGAACTTGTGTAAAGCATGTAATGGGTGTCAGGTTTGTTATTTTAAGCCTTTTCTGGGAGCCTTTTAGAATACTTACTTCCTCAGCACGGCAATTTCGTTTTCTATTCCGCTCTCTTTTCCTCTTAGTGCTTTTTTTGGGATGCATTTCACGGCGTGCATCTCTCCTGTGGCCTTCTCTTGGGCCAGGACCACCTCAGAAAACGCCCCACTGGGAAAAAGCATGAAAGAAAAGGTAAAATAGTGGTTGGAGATTTAATTTCTTTTTTTTGGAATACAGAAAAAGGACACAAAATAAGTTGCTTGCAAGGTATGGAGCATACAGTAGGGTTTTACAGACTAAAAGAGCAATGCAAATTTAATACTAAAATAACATTTTAAATAAAAATAAAATAGTAGCCCATTAGATGAATAAAATAGAACAAAATAAAACGTAAAATAATCATAAAATTAAACGCACAGTAAAACAAGATTATACAATAAAATAAAATAACAATATTAGCAATTGTGGGCAGAGGCATAATAAATTAATAAATTAATAAACTAGTGATTTAGACACCCTACAAAGGGCAAATAAAAATGCATAAAATGCTTTAGTCTACAAAGCGACATAAAATAAAATGAAACAATCAAATAAAATAAAAATAATACTGCTTAAGGCAGCCTACAAAGAAGCAGAAGCATAAAAAAAATAAAATAAGCAGTTGTGGGGCAGAAACTAAATAATAATAAACAAACAAAGAAACAAACAAACGTTTTAGACCGCCTACAAAGGGAAAATGAATAGATAGATAAAAAAGCTTTAGACAGCCTACAAAGGGACAGAAGCATAAAAAAATGAATAAATAAAAATAGTAGTGTTTCAGACAGCCTACAAAGGGAGAGAGGAATAAATAAAATAAAATAGTGTTTCAGAAAGTCTAAAAAAGGGAAGAACAATAAGACTAAATATTAAAAAAAGCAGAAGACAGCCTACGGCCTATAAAAAAAATACTGCACAGTCATTTGATTTATGAGCAGCTCAAATATGAAGAACCCTTTAAGTGTCTGTACTTCTTCAAATATTTGTATAAACCAAAGCCAAACCTGTACGCACACATTCAAGTCTGCTATGATTCTGTAGGGATGTTGTATCATATGCACTGTGTGTAATCAGTTGGCCACTGTGGTTCGCAGCTAAGCCTTTATTGGTCTCTGAAAATCCGCTCTAATCCCTCGGCACACACAGTCATTTACAAATACTAACACAAGCACTCGCCGCAATCCGGAAAGCTCGGAACAAAAGGCCGTATTTCAGTCAAAAGGTTTCCTTAACCGTTTCCCAAATATAGGGCTTGGCGCTTTGCCAAAATGAAGCATTTGTCATCTGTTTCTTAAACTGTCAAATTCAACTCTCATCTGCGATTGAAACGTAAGCCCTTCAGGAGGCTAGAAATGTAGTGACTCATTGGCCGCGCGCCCAGCAGGTTGAGTACTTTGTAAGCTATGTGTTCATATAAGCGTGTGAGATTGCAGTGGGTGCAGCGTTCATCTCTGCAAAAGGATTAAACTAGAAGAAAAACAAGAGCGTGTGGTTGGACAAAGTGCATTAAACATCAGATTTAACGCATTTGTAATTCAGACACCTTTCACAGGACAACGTGAATGGTGTTTTCCGGTGCAAACAGTGCTATGGAGGGTTGCCAGGAAGTTGCTAGGTGGTTGTTAAGATGTTCGGATTGGCTTGAATGCATTGATATGCGGTTGCTAGGTGACTGTTTATTGGGCCAGGTCAGAACGTAGCAAATGTGATTGTTTAGAAAGTAATAGCACACCTTGTCAACAAGCAGCATGAAAAAAATATATACATATAGGACAAATTAAAACATAGAAAGTTTGACTGTTTGGGAAGCAATAGCATACCCGGAGTGAACAAGCAACACACAAACAAACAAAACAAAACAAAAAAAACCTAACAAAAATTACTGTTTAAAAGGTAATAACACGCCTAATCAACACCTAAAAACAAACAAACAATTCAAATAATTAATTTCAGCAAGAAGCAAATAATATTTAAATACACTGAACAAATAAATAAATAAAAATGGTAGGTATTGCACTGGTTGTGGGTAGCACACCTCAAGGCAACATTAAAGGGGTCATATGATGTTGCTAAAAAGAACATTATTTTGTATATTTGGTGTAATGCAATTTATGTGGTTTAAGTAAAAAAAAAAAAACACTTTTTCACCTCCTTTTCTTTTTCACCTCCTCTAAGCCCCACCTCCTGTACATGGTCGATTTTTACAAAGCTCATCGCTCTAAAACAGCGAGGTGTGCTCTGATTGGCCAGCTATCTTAGTGCAGTGTGATTAGCTGAATACCTCAAGCATATGGTGGAAATGTTATCATAACGTGATGCTGTGTCGCGCCGATTGGTTGGCCGAAGTTTGTTTTTGTTTGGTGTAGGTCCTGCACCCATATTGTTTTGCAAGATCGCATAGAGCACCTTTAAGAGGCTGTGAGTCAGAAGCGCCAGACATTTTGAATTCCCACATATCACAGTGGAGGCTAGTTTAAATGAGCCGTTTTAGGGAGGTTGTACAAGTCATGACTTTTATAAAGAAGAATGTTCTTTATGTGCCAAGTACGGGATAACTACAGGCTGCCTGTACATTATCCCGCTTATTATACGGCTACTTGCCACATAAGGAAAAAAACTGGACATGAATATGAATTTGAAACATGTTATTGGCATATTTGTTTTAAATTAACATTTTCATCCTTCCGCGAAACGATATAGTACCACGTGACTAACATTCAAACGTTAGTAAGACAATTTATAACATCTACAAATGAATATATAAAAACGGATGTATTTTAAATTTTACATTGTTAAATGTGGTTGTCCAGTGTTTGTCACAAGATGGCGCCAAACGGTAATCTTTGTTGGCGCGGAAGGCTTTTAAACATACAAGTAGTACCGGCTATGCGTTATTACTTTGGAGCGGTTATTATTTGAAAAGAAAGAACCTGCAAATGTCTCAACTGACCAATCAGAATCAAGCATTCCAGAGAGCCGTGTAATAAGAACTTGTAACAGTTTAAAGAGAAAGAAAACACCATATTACCCCTTTAAAATAAAAGAAAGAAAAGAAATTTAAATAGAACATAGCAAACTCAATTGTTTAGAAAGGTGTTTACAAACACCTAAAACTAAACAAAAATACAGCCAAATAAAACAAACAAAAATACAAGCAAAAACAACAACAAAACAAATCCTATAATTCAAAGCAAATCAAATAATATCAACCACTTATCAATAAAACAAAACAAAAACAAAACAAAATCAAGAGAGCAATTCCAAGAGGGCCCCAAGTAAACCAACAGATGAATTTACCAAAGCCACGGTAAGTGTAAAATCAGAAACGTTGTGCCATGTGTGTCATGCCCTAAAATAAAGGCAGTGAAAGCATGACCATTAACCCACATCCACTGACCTTTATATGTTCCTTGATGTGAGTGTAAATATGGTGAAAAAGTATATTTTGCAATTAAGCTCTACTCTGGAAGGCATGCATGTGTTTGCCTATTACACTCCTCATTTGCATAGCATGAGGTCAACGAGGAACTAGTCTTCATATATATATCATGACAATGCGGTCCATGACCTCAATGCTTATGCCGAATTTCTCAAGCAAATGTCAAACGTGAGAGAACGTCAATTCAGAACAGAACAGCTAAGAAAGGTTAATTTAGAGGAATAATAATAATATATATATATATATATTTGTAATTTTAGCAATGACATACTGAACCACGACCTTAGATGAATTGAGCAAAACACCTCCACCCTGGCACCTCCACTTGGAAGGTAACAGGATTAAGACAGGATTAATCTAAAATTAACGGATTAACACTACACTGATGGTATTTTCTCATTTAGAAATGCCTAAAGCAGTGCAGAGTTTGAACAGTAGAAACCGTGTGGAGGGGTGGAGATTGTGTGTAGGTTTTTGTTGACTCATTGTGTGTAGGAAAGTCTGAGCTATTTCTGACAAGCAATAAAACGCGGCCAAAGTCATACAACCAAAACAACATGTGTCATTGTCTTTGCAAAAACCAAAAACATGCTTGCATCCAAATTCCATCCCATTACAGAATCTATACCTGCTTACATAAAAATACGTACCCTGTACACTTTTTGTGTGACATCGTTTTTACATATCTAACTGCACATTTCGCCAGTTTCACTGAGCGGTGCTAAAACACAGGTTCAATACATGAACCCTTGCATGTTTTATGATGTTGATATAGGTACGTATTGCTGCGTTTGTATTATTTATTTGTCGCTAAAAGTTAATGCTCTATCATGTTGGAAATGTGCCCTACACCAAATCCAAACCTAAACCTACCTGATAGTGTTAACAAATGCAAAACGGATATAAAAAGGCATTTGTTGATGCAGCCGCGTCATTTCAACTTCCTTTAACACAGATTTGCACTGTTTTGTCAAACCACAGGATCCGAACCGGAGCTTCTCACCTCTCACGTACATCTCTGTACTCCATGAGCTAAAGAACAAACCTACCGTCTATGAAAACCCATAGATATGAAGCTGGATATGCGTGATGTTCAAAAGCATCAGTTTGCAAATATCCCAGCATATTAATATTGTTTTAAATTCATAACATGATATTCTTCAAATAATTGTGTGAAAATTATGCTTTATTAGTAAATTAGTAAAAGGTGTCAATGTTTTATTGCCTTCATTTCTTTCGGAAACTGCAGTGATATGTACTTTCTGGTACATATTTTGTGTCTCTCGAAAGTGTGCACCTACTATATGTTTTTGCCATGAGACCAGGTAGAAAATAATAGTGTTTAAACATCTTTAACTGTGATAAACACTGTAAAACATAGCTGATCTGAAAAAAAAAAAAAACTAAATGCATAGGTGAATAATAAATAGGTATCATTTTATTTAATATGAAGAATAAAGTTTTCAACCAAAGTAAGCTAACTGTAAAATGTTCACTGATACTATAGTAAATTGGTACATTATTATTATTATTATTATTATTATTATTATAGAAATCCAAAATCTACATGCTGAATTCTGTGATTTCTAAGAATGTATTTTTAAACAAATATTTATCTGGCATGTCTGTGAACTGTTTTCAGTTTAGCGTCCTGAAAGCTGTGACTGGAATGTCTTGTGTAAGGCGTATTAGAGAATCTGTTATGTCATGTTCAGGATGGGAAATCCTAGAGAGATAATCCAAGTAAAACTTGTTCTAGATTTATGCCTGTTCTTGGTCAAGTTTAGCACAGCTTTTTTACAACAGCTTTTAACAGCCACTACCGAATGGAATTCTATTTTTATATTAGACCATATTAAATATATATCATTTAAAAATGTGGAAGCTACGTTTTTTTTTTTAAGAGACTCCTCTGCTCACCATGTCTGCATTTTATTTTATATAAATACAGTAATATTGTGAAATATTATTGCAATTTTACTGTTTTCTATTTGAATGTGCTAAAATGTAATTTATTCCTGGGAAGCTGAATTTTCAGCATCATTACTCCAGACTTCAGTGTCACATGATAATCTAAAAATCACCTGCGAAATATGATAAGAAACATTTAGTTTATTATTATCAATGTTTAAAACAGTTATGTATGTAATATTAATATTTTAGTAATAATATTTTGTAGAAATTGTGATACTTTTTTTTTCCTCCTGGGAATATATCTTCCTAAGAAAGAACAAAAAAATTGATTTATTTAAAATAGATTTTTACAGTGTAAAAGTCCTCACTGTCATTGACAAAGCTAAATTTAAATAAAATAAAAAAATATATATATATAATTAACATATTAATGTTTTAATAATAAAAAAAAAATCTACAAAACCAATTTTAAGCATTTATGCATAGGATTTTAGATCTAAATATTTTAAGATTGTGACAAATGAATTTCCTTCATTGTGTTCAATGTTATGGCATTGTATAATTTAGGGATGTTTGTCCCTTTTCCTAAAGAGTTTTAAGATGCATCCAAAATCAACTTCTGTACTATATCGCAAAAAAAACAAAAAAACAAAAAACCCAAAACAGAAAGGAAGTATGCCAAAATACAAAATTTGAAAAACAGTAAGTCCCTGAACTACTTCCATTGAGATTCTGCGGTGTGCAGTCGATGGAAGTAGGTTCAAACTCAACTGTAGTTCCTACTTAAACAGGACATGATTTTGGATGCACCATTACTTTCAGCTCAAACACACCTGCTACAAATTTTTCAAGTATAGTCTTGAAGACCTCATTTAGCTTGTTGAGCTTAACTCTGCATGAAGATGGTCTCCAAGAGCAGATTTGAACACATTTTGGTGTAATTTATGCTGTTGGTGATGACATTGTATCATAATCACCATTATCTATAAAAATCGGAAGAAGGTAAAATGACATCCTCCAAGCATTGGAATGACCTTAAAAGCTCTTCTGCAATGGTGTATGCACAATAAAAAGCTATTACATGCAGTATGTGATTTACAGAGACCTGAGTAACAGAAAGACAATCAGCACATATTCAAACACAACTGTGATTCCTGCTGCTGGGCTGCGGAGATGGAATACAGTATACAGAGTCTGGGACATTGGAAGCATGTAATTTGGAGTATTCTCTATGAGGTGTAAAGCTATTGTAACTGGCGTGACTAACCGAGCTTCAGTAATGAAACATTTACAGATCAGGATTGGTCTCTATCCACTAAATCCTTTTGTAAGAGACTTTTGGCATGCTATTGTAAAAACCTTATGTAATCTTCAGATCTTCATCGTGTTGTAATATCCATCTGTGACCTAAGCATCCTCATCTGACTTTTATACATTATCTTCAGATCCTTGGAAAATGCACTGAATTGAAAAAACAAATATAACTTAATAAATAAACATTTGAGCTCACCTTAGAAATAAAAAAAATAAATAAAAAAAAAAACTAATAAAATGAATAAACTAAAATAAGAATAATACAAAGATATCTAAGGTAATGATTTATGTCTGACCTGATAATAATCATATGCCTTAAACACATTATCTTTAGATGTTTGGCAAAGGTACTGAATTGAAAACTAAAATGAAATACAACCCCCCCCCCCAAAAAGAAATAAAATGAAATCAATATATGCGAAATCATTGACCTGAACATAATCCAGTGCCTTACAAATATATTATCTTAAAAAGGCACTAAATTGAAAATAAAATGTATTGAATAGAATAATTAAATTAATTACAATAAGACTATGCACAGATGCATGGTAATCAATTTCTAAATAACCATTTTAAATTGATTTTACAATGGTGCTGAATGTCTATCACAGTTTACAGGACAAGTAAATAAATATAAACCAAACAAATGGTGAAAAAATGAGAAAAATGATTTCTCTCTCTAAGGGACATAAAAATACCTGTCCTGTTTTTGGTCCCTGTACACCATATAAATAGACATCTCTTGGTCTATTTCAAGGAATTACTAGGGAAAACCTAGTGAACCTGTATTTCACTGCTGCTACAACAGAAGAAGAACAGTTGTTCATGACAACATGAGGCCATGTTGCCCGATGTGGGATATTAAAAGTGACAGAAGAAGGCCTGCACATTAAAAGCCGCTATGCCAAGTAGGTTAAGTATGGATTTAAAATGCATACATATTATGCACTGATACGGACCACATAGCCCACGCCACAACACCTTATTATATGTCTGGTTCAATATGCATCTATTCAGTTTATAAGAACAAATAAGAGAATGCTGGGATAAACTTTCATCTTAGTCACAGGGTTGAGAGTTTTACAGTTCATTTAAGCATTACTAGTGCTGAAGGTCATGAAATGTTTATTAGAAGAAGAATGCTGATAGTGCTCTAAACATCCAGATGTCAATAATCAGTTTTACTGTATAAATCATGGTAACAGTGTTGACTGACAAAACCCTCCAAAATGAATATAATGACCTCCTTATCATATAATGAAATTACACGATAGTTTTATTTTTAAATGTACTGAATTATATTTTTATTTTAATGCTTTATAATAGCAACAGGGTTGATGGATAACCTGAGGAGACAAATCCAAGTCTTTTTTTAAAAATTATTTCAGCCGGTCTACTAACATCTAAATAAATCATATAAACATGTGGAATGAAAAGTGTTATAAAAAATATTTAACCCTGATATTAAAAATTTTATTCAACTTGTCTATTAACGTCTGAATAAATAATGTAAGTGTATGCCTATAGTACTGTAGAGTAAATAGGCTGTTGACAGATAAAAATAGGACTAATGTAGAAAAAAAAACACAAATAACAAGAAAAATGTATCTTCATTCTTCAAGTTACAAATAGGATGACACAGGTTTATTATCAGTGTTAGAATTTTTTTTTATTTTTTTTTATTTTTCATTTTTCTGTCACACCATAGGACACATTGATACCTCAGCTACCCAAAAACAACATACTAGCTTTTTATTTTTCATAGGCCATACATGCATATGCAAATAGTGCCCAGTCGTTACACATAACGCTATATTCATGAGCGACAAAAACGCAACCTTTCTCTTTTCATTCAGTCACTGAGCCATAAAAAAAATAAGCTCTCACTTTTCAAGCCATTTATAACCCAGCAAACATGGCTTTAATGTGATGATAAAGTTAGGTTTTACACCTGTCTGCAACATTAGAATATTCTCACAGGTCAAACTTTGAGAAGGCAAACTGAAGGATATTGACTCTTTGAATATGGAGACCACAATCGCAGTCATTCACAATGTCACAGCATCATTCATACTCACGTCCCGAGGATTTCCTTAAACTCAAATATCTTCCTGATGTCATCCACTTGCTTTTTCCACGATCCATTCACAGATTCCTCGCTTCCCCTGGCCATGGTGCTTCCAGGGTGAGCGCTGCCTCCGAATAACCTTCTTAACGCGTCAATCTTTCCAGCCTTACAGGAAACACAAATGGATAAAGCCGCGAACGCGAGTATAGGTCTCTGTGACTGTGTGACCGGCTTTAACCGTTGCCCGCATTCCGTTTCATGCCGCCCGGTTACGGTACCGCCAACAGAACGAGGACTGACCGACGCACAGCGACTAATCCAATCCCGCCTCACTGACTCACCGCGCTCGAGCTGAACCGACAGAACGTACAACGCGCGCGCAGATGCGTGATGCCGTGTTCTCGAGGTATTGCGAAGTAGGGCTGCTGCACCGCACCGGTTGACAAATGATGCAACTGTTGCCCGGTAAATAACCGGAGAGCGCGTGCGAGGGATGACAGCAGACGGCTGAACAGACTGCGTCAGGAACGATACACCTGCTGCATCAAGAGTAATGCTGCATTCATCATTAGTCATACAAACTCTGTCAGTGAGGAAGTCACTTTGATAAATCGTCTGTTTAAATAAATAAACAAACACCAATACAGCTGTAAATAATAAACATTCCAAGACACTACAGGTGAATAGGGTAATTTTCCCCCAAATTTAAGATTACACCATAAGTACTTAATTGATTTACCACCGTACGTTTAGACAGTTGCTTTAGTTTTCTGTAACGGTATGCTTAAATATGCAAATAATGTGTTAGCTATTGAAATATGTACTAATTTGCATATATTTGCAGAAAAGATGCCTGAACATTGAATGAAGCTAAGAATCCTTGTTTCTTGCTGACAGTAGAGGTTTACAAAAAATAAAATAAAATCAATTAAAAAAAAAACATAATATAATAATACGTAATTTATTTATATATATATATAAAATTGTAACGCCGTAGGCGTCGTTCTTTGTGTTCAGTCTTGTCATGTGTTATGTTTTCTTTAACAGTTTTCTGTGTGTCCTTCATGTTTTGACAGTTCTAGTCCATGTGCTTTTCTCTGTGTGTTTACATACCTGTTTCCTTGTGTCCTGGCCAATCTGTTACTCTGCCCCTCGTCATTAGTGTTTCATCCTCTGCCAGCTGTGTTTTGTCCAGGTGTTGTTGATTAGTCTTTGTATAAATCCATGCCCCATGTCCTGTATCTTTGTGATTCGTTGTTAATGTCATGTCGTTTGAGCTTTGTGAATGTCCATTTGTTCAGCCCTCAGTTCTGTCTAATAAATGTTCATTTCGTGCATCTCCGTCTCAGAGTTTCCTTGCCTCCACTGGAGAGCGTTTACCGCCAGCTCACCGTTGTGCAGAACGAATCACCAAACAACGAAGATGGCGTTTACCCTGACGAACGCACATATCTTCGCAGACTTCGGTCCGCATTTGCGGATTCAACTGCCTGGTTCCTGTCTCGCAATCCGGCGAGGTCCACCTCTGAATTCGTCTCATTGTGCCGAACCGAGGGGTGCAGTTTCGGTTTCGGTTTCGCAGCCCGGACCGCCGTGTAAAAAACCCACGGCCCCGAAACCACCTTCGCCCGGGTCTCGTCACGCCAGCTGGTGTAATCCACCACCAGCGATCTCTACACCGGACGAAGCGAGGAAAATCCAAGGGATCTTCCAGCTTGCATTTACAATGGCAGCCGAAGCAGCGTACACCAATTCGGCATCGGGGATACCTGCAGAAGGCCCTCATTGTTCCCAGCCAGGTTTTAACGGGTCCTACTTGCGAATCACGGTACGAGGGGCCGTATTCTACCCAGTCAGTCCCGGTCACGCAGCCAGTTGAGCTGTAGGAGGTTCTCACGGTTCCGAGCCCGCCGATAATGGGCTCTAGCCCCATTTCATGGTACGAGGAGCCATGTCCAGAGTTGATGGTCTGCGATTTGGGTGTTGTATGGCTGGATCCGCCAGACGCTGTCTGCAATCCAGAATCAGAGTGGCCGTATCCACCAGACCAGATGTGTGATCCGGATTCATTGTCGCCTGAACCCTATGGAGACTGTGAGGCCCCATGGCCCGAGCCGCCTGAGCCCATGTCTGACTCAGAGACTCCACCGGGTCCACCAGTGGCTGCACTACCTCTGGAGATTCTACGGCTAAAGCCAACATCTCCAGAGTCCCCATTGGTGGCTGCAGGAGGTCACGTTCACTGTCTGCGTGGTCCTCGAGGGCGCAAAATCAATCTGTTCAGCTCACAAGGGCATTTTCACTGCCGGTTCAGTTTCAAAGGGCGACGTCAGTTTGGTCACGTTCACTGACTGTTTGGTACTCGAGGGTGCAATGTCAGACTGGTGGCCCCATGAGGTCTTTGTTGCAGTCTGCTGCCATTCGCTCCACCCAGGAGGACAAGGTTCGCTATCTGCTTGGCCTAGGAAGGCGTAGTCACAGCCTGCTCGGCCCAGGAGGGCACTATTATGGACTGTTCGGCCCAGGAGGGCATTAATCAAAGCCTGTTCAGCCCAGAAGGGCATTGTTATGGACTGCTCCGCCCTGGAGGATGTTCTTGCTGCTTGGTAGGCCCAGGTGGGCGTCTCCTCCGTCCGCTCCACCCTGGAGGGCGTATGAACTGTTTGCTCGGCTCAGGAGGCTTCATTGCTGTCTGCTCCGCCTTGGAAGTCTGCTCCGCCCTGGAGAGCGCTCCCGCCATCTGGTCTGCCCCGATGGTCGTCTCCACTGCCTGGTCTGCCCTGGATGGCACTCGGAACTGTCTGGTCAATCCTGGAATACAAGGTCTCTGACTGGGAGGCCCAGGTGGTATGCTCCGTGTGTCCTTCATGTTTTGACAGTTCTAGTCCATGTGTTTTTCTTTGTGTGTTTACATACCTGTTCCCTCGTGTCCTTGCCAATCTGTTACTCCGCCCCTCGTCATTAGTGTTTCATCCTCTGCCAGCAGTGTTTTGTCCAGGTGTTGTTGATTAGTCTTTGTATAAATCCATGCCCCATGTCCTGTATCTTTGTGATTCGTTGTTAATGTTATGTCGTTTGAGCTTTGTGTTTGTTCAGCCCTCAGGGCTTAAGGAGGAAGACATATTTAGGAAGCAAAAAAAAGCTGTAAGTCTCTAGTTGACTAGTGCAAGAAAAAAGCAACGTTTTTGTTTTTTGTCTGTAGTGTCCTACTTTAATTAATAAAGCTTAATATTCCAAAACCGGTAACGCTGTTAAAGGGTTAGTTAGGGTTAATGATATAATAATAATTTTTTGGGTGAACTATCCCTTTAAAATACTAAATGACCTACTTCCCCTTTTTAAAAATGAACTTTTCTACAGGAAACATGAACTCAAATTTATTTGAATAGTTCAATTAAAAACTTAACGACAGACTGCAGGATGAATATGCTAAAGGTAGGTGATACATTATTGTAATTTATTTATTTTATTTTTTATCTCCAGAATAAGTATTCAAGTACAAATTCAATTACAAACACACAACACTGCGACTGCTGAAAACAATTCATGTAGTTCAACCTTATAAATTGGACTGGGTAAATCATAGGTAAACATTCACAGCAACATAAACTAGTTATCAAACAGTAACTTTGTGTACAGTTCTATGAGATTTTTGAGAGCTACATCGTAAGAATGTAACAATCAATTTTTTTTTTTATTATTTCCTAATGATTCTACATTCATCTGGAAAGAGCCGATTCCAAGCAGCCCTTAATTCACAAGCACACATTTACTGCACCTAGCATTTGATCTTGAGCGGCTACCAGTTCCCAACACAATATTCATCTCATTGCCGCAACAACAATTATTATTTTTATCCTTTCCTCTCCTTCCGCTATATTGAATTTCATTTAAAAGTGCTATGAAAACATTTTCTACATTTGTTCTATACAAAAACATTTTTATTTTGCCAAATACCACTTCTGAAATATCAATTATGATACTTTCAATAAGTATATCGATAAACCAATTTAGATGTCAGTAAGATATCTTCATCCAACAGATGTTCCCTATTAACTAAACAAGGGGACGCAATAAACAATAAAACCTGCAATATGCGTCTGTTTAGCACTCAGGCTACAAACAGAGCTTGGCATTTGCTGTCAGTGTACCAGTCGTAGCTTGTTTGCTGCATTAAGACGATCATTTCTTGTGTTGATTCAGGAGAAAGACGCCGTCAGGATGGCTTCATGCTGCTGTTGGTGGAGCGTACCGATGCCCACGGCAGGAGCGGGTAATGCTGGTCTGCTGACTAATTTCAGCTGAGGAAACAAATAACCAGATCAACATCAATCATTTTGCAATAAATCAGTGTTAATTTGAGGAATGTCATGAATTGAAGGTAAGAGGCGATAGAGGCCTTCTATCAGCTGAAGGGGTGAACCTGACCTTGCAGGCTAACTGCTTTTCAAATCTCGGTGATACAAATGACCAGCAGCCCATGTTCTGTGGCTCCTCTTGACTCCAGATGAACTCTGTAATGGAAAAGGAAGATTTATAATATAATAAAATGTATTCACACACATATGTGACTCATTCTACAGTATAATTGCAGGTACCAATCTGTCCCCGTCTGTCACCGTCAACTCTGTTAGTACAATGAAGACTATAGTGTAACAGAATTTACATTTTTATTTAACTTAATTCCAAAAACTCCAGTTGCTGGCATACATGCTAAGAAAACATGATTAAAAGAGCTTTAAATAACCCAGTGTGAGATCAGTTATAAATTCTGTTCTTCTTTTGATTTTGTGGTAACAGAGTTGACTTTTTAAAAATTACTCTTGGTGTAAGATGTTTTTAGATTCAAATATTTTCTCAGAGAGAACACAGATACTTTTCAGTGCTTCAGATCTTATCATTGAGTGAAAGTAACATCATTTCCTGTAACTTAGACAATTCTGATGGATAATTCCACCCATTTCAATAAAAACTATGGTGTCAAGGTTTGGGCACACTTCTTTCTAAGAGAAAAAATTATTTAAAATAATTAAATGTTGTAGAATTAAGTATAACTATTTAGGGATTAAATAAATAAAATGAATAAACTGTTGCCAAAAGAAAAGTACTATAAAATATTTTAATTGAACATTGACACATGATCACAAAGAATACACTGACTAATGCGAACAAGAAGAAAACATGATTTTTAGAATTTTTATTTTTGTAACCAACCACCAAAAAAAAAAAAAGTAGAAAAAATAGTGACTTTGTTTTTGTGGTGACACCAAATGTACTTATAGAATCACCCATATATACAGTATGTATATATCCATAATATGTTTGAATACTGTGTATATTTATTATGTATATATGAATACACTAAACCACTAAATCAGCATATTAACATTTTATTTTGATTTGTCTTTAAGGGCTGCTTAAAATTCATCTTTGCCATCATACAAATAAATGATATGCTTAATAGTAAAACATTTTTTTAAAAATAGATTTAAAATTTTTTACATTTGGTTTTACTACATTTTTAAATACTTTTACAAAATAAATGCAGCCTTCGTGGCTTTTTACTGGCACCACATTTTTAAAGTTATCGCTTGTGTATATATTGTATAAATATCATTATATAAATATCATATAATTAAAAACCAGATTAAGCTATTATTTAATCACTATATTTGTTTAGAGAATAAAAACAAGTGTAATTTTGTATTTATTTTTTTTCAAGGAGCTTTGTGTAGTGCATACTGTTTTCTTAACGAACATAAAAATGTTCAAAACACATGCTAATTATGATTAGACTGTTTCATGAATTAAAGATGCATATATGAGTAACTAACCTTTGGCGTTTGTGTATTTATTTAGCTCCTGTTGTAAGGCTTCTGTGGGGAAAGGACACAGTTCCTCCACCCTGATCAGAGCGGTGTTTTTTTCTGCCTCTGGTAACGTCTCTCTGTGTTTCAGCAAGGCGTAGTAATGTTTACCAGAGCAAAACAGAATCCGCTGCACACTGCAAGACAACAGCAAAAGATATTTTCTTAATAAATAAATACACAAATGTATAAATATCCCCTTTCATCTTTGAATAGTTTTTGTAGAAATAGAAAATAATTTATATTGGATATATTGATCTGTTTTTTTTAGCAGTTTTTCCCCCCTGAATCAGGAATATAAGCTAGAAATGTTAGAAAAACAACAATTGTCATAAACAGATGTTTTGAACTGTATCTCTTTCCAAAAAAAAAAAAAAAAAAAGTGACTGAATGAAGACACCTTTCAGGGTTTACAAACGTGTCACCAATGACAGGCTTAAAGAAAGTTCCTGGTCCCATATCAGCCAAGCTCGACACTGCCCCCTAGTGGAAAAAAAAACAGAAAAAAAAACATTCCTTATTAAAACAATACCACAAAATGCTTTTTCACTCCAAACCAGATCATATAAATGATATCTATAAACGCACAGAAAAGCGCAGCAGAGTCTTAGGAGAAGCCACGATCAGCGGTTTCCTGAAGTTTCTAATCATTTGTCTCCGCAAAAGGTGGAAATACTGAGCTGCTAGGGTAGGATTGACCACTCCCATGTTCACAGTGTCTCCGTCCACACCTTCCTCTTTACTGTCACACAGCTGCGGGAGGAAGTGCAATTATGCAGATTAATAGTGACGCTGGAAAATTTAGTCTGTAGTTTTCCTGTAACAGAGCATGCAGTCTAGACTGAGCAATGCTCATTCCATACTGCATACATGCATAAACTCACCTGTAAGAAGCGCTCGATTCGGCAAGACGAATGCTCTGGTCCGGCTCCATCGTATCCGTGGGGCAGTAAGATGACCAATCCACTCTGCAGGAGCCACTTCGCCTCACCTTAAACGAGAAGTTCACTTTTAAAAAAACTTTTACTGATAATTTACTCACCCCCATTTCATCCAAGATGTCCATGTCTTTCTTTCTTCAGTCGAAAAGAAATTAATGTTTTTGACGAAAACATTCCAGGATTTT
>JAUMHP010000084.1:2821031-2843958 GCA_032361065.1 Enteromius trimaculatus
GAATAATAAAAAGAATAATATATATATATATATATATATATATATATATATAAAATCAGTACATTTGGAGCCAGATTTCCAGCCCTCTAAACTAGCACAGCAAGAGGAAAAATAGCATTTTAAAGGGCAGACAAACTCCCATATATTTGGTCTCATTATTTGCCGTTGGCAGATTTTAACAGCTTTTGAACCCGGAACTTACGTTCAACAATAATTAAAAAAAATATGTAAGTTACCAGGAAACAAGCTGAGACTCACCAGAAGTGTTGAGGACTCCATGAACGGCTCCATTCAACAGGCCTATCTCCGGAACGCTGTCCAGCACAGGAGTTTGTGGGAGTAAAGGGTTAATTTTAGCTACTTTGTGTCCATGTGCTCGATAGGCCTCCACCAGCCTCGCCAGCCCGTGATCTGTTTACATCAGACAGCCAGCGAATACATCACCTCACTCCTAATACAGCATTGCAGGTTAAGCTCTGCATCTCTAATGTTTTTGCAGGTTTAAGAATGCATCTTTAAGAACTAGGACGCTATCAAGTCATGTGTTATAGGTCTCTAAAGCACGAACATTATAATAATACAGACAATATTAGAGGCAGGTTACTGTTAATTTATCAACCTTGGTTAAGCGCGGAGATCTGCGGAAGCCCAGCGTCTTTCTCCGGAATCTCTCTCGGTCTGAAACCATAGACTCCTCGCTGAGTGTGGTATAAACTGGCTAAAAACGACCGTCTGGCACCCAGAGAACGGCGCAAAAGTCGATGTAGGTTAATAAGCATAATGCCACCTGACATAGCGGAAATAAATAAAATATACTCCGATAAAAGACGATGACAACTTTCCCTATGTGCCACGCATTCTAGCGCGCAGCCATAATAAACGATAGCGGTGTCCGAGACCCGAATGAATCAATGTGAGTCGAATGTCCTCAATGAATCATTCCAGTCTAAACGACTCGCTCATGATTCACGAATCGGACAAAATCCGCGTAAACAAACAAGTGAGAGCGTTTACATTGGCACTTGCTAACTCAAAACTATTATGATTTCAAGCACGTATGATTAGGCCTATAATCAGTTTTTTTAATTGTTATTACGCAGTATCATACTTCTGTCCATGTAAACAACCACAATAACCGCAACTCACTAAATATTTTACAGTATGACTGTGAATTTATATGTAGGTTTTTAATAACTGTGACTTATGAAGTAGATAATAGACACTTTAAAATACAGTAAACACCCTTCTTATATATATATATATATATATATATATATATACAAGCTGTCTTCATGACCACGTGATGAGGTAAGAGAATAAATGAATCGAACCGGTTGTTTGAAATGAGCTGTTCAAAAGAACCGATTCGTAACAATGAGTCGCACTGAGCTTCACTAATGCACGTTGGCAGGTGGGAGGAGATGGTATGCTCATGGCCTATTGGTTGCAATTGAGGCTTTGGTTTGTAAGAGGGTTTGGATAGGTCAACTGGTTTATGCTACTTAGAATACCTGTTGTATTTAGCAAACTTCTAGACAATTTTTTTCTGTGAACTGAGAGGTGTTTCTAAGTTTAGGATGCTTACAGTATGACAGTTGACCTAAGGATAACTGCATAAACAGAAACATTAAAACGTTGCTATTTGAGAGTTTATTTGCGAAACTGTGTATTATGAAATTTATGGGCCTACCAGTAGCGTGAAGGATTATCACAAATACTCATTAACCAAAATAGCTGGAACAGTTTGTATCTCCCAGGAACATTCATCTAAGCGTCAGCAGACTTGTCATAGCAGGTGATATGTAACTGTTGGATAAGCTGGTTAGTTTTAGCAAGTCACCTCACAAGTTATCTCTTGGATTCATTAACAATTTAAAGGTTAAAGAATATAATAAAGGTACAAAATAAAAAAGAAACTTTTACATACAGTACACGATTACATACAATAAGTAATAATTACAGTAATAATAACACTTACTCACTTAATTAAAACTGCATTAGTAATTTTGCATTAGCAATTAATCTTTGGGATGGGTGTTTTATTATTCATTCATTCATTCAATACAGAATATAAAATCTTCTCACCATAACACATACAATAAATTATTATTATTATTAGTAGATAATTAAAAAACACATACACAAATATGTACATAATAATTTAATAAATAATTATGTGTAAATTGTCTGAGCTTTGTCTTATTTGTAATAGCAATATTGCACATTATTTTATATATATATATATATATATATACATAATAGATATATTTATTCTTTCAAGTCAAAAGTTTTTAATATCATTTATTTATGAATTTGTTAGTAACTATAATAGAATTTGAATATTATAATAGTATACACATTGGTTCACGAAAGAAAGAAAGTTTTGTATTTTTAATATATATATTTTTTTGTAGGTAAAAAGCGACTATTTAACAGAACAATGGCAATTTTTTTAGGAAGATGCTACATTAATTTAAACACTTTAATGTATTTTCTTTATTTTTTTTTTTTTGCATTATTAATTATTATTATTATTATTTACAATTTCCTAAACAGGCCAGTCTTCTTAGGAATGTAAACCTGGGCTAGGATAATTACTAATAAAAGTTATATTGTATTTGTTTATTTATTTTAATGTATCTATGTATTTACCTAGAAAAAATGATTTGATATTTGATGTTGATATTACAAACATACCACTTTGCTTCCACCTAAAGGCAGACATAAGCATTGCAGGCTCTCACTGCTCAGAAATGGCATTAGCATACAGAAATGTCAGTAATTACATTTATATCTAAACCAAAGGCACTTTTATATTAGTCAATTTAGATCTGTATCAAAATGTAAAATCTATTCTAATTGACTTTTTACAATTGCAGTTGGCTGGCGTATCTGGTCCTCAAACAGCTTAAAGCTTATCTAATGGAAAAATAAAAGCTTTTCTCATTAATTTATGAATTCTGAGTTACCCATAATGCACACTGAGATTGCATGACTTCTCTAATATTTCATATGCATGTATAATTTCCCTCTTACAGATCTGCGCTTGGGAGGCAGCACACAAATGTCCCTAAAATGCAACAAATCACCTCCTCCCTCGTCCAGCCTCCACGCGTATGCGGTCAAACACACCTCCCAGGCAAATGTGCTCTGATTTTAGTCGTGCACCTCCTCCTCATCGCCACATTGTCCTTTAAAATGGACCTGGAGCAGTTCACAAGCTGAGCTCCAGCATAAACACAAGGTTACCTGCTGCTCATACAAATAGGACAGTGTGCATGACAAGCTGTCTTAACATTCATTCCTTTAAACAGTGTCTGCTATTTTTACTAGTAGTGGCACCTATAACTATTCCATAACTATTCACTTTTATGTGTTCCAAGTCTTTATTCCAAGTATTCCTTTTTTTTAATAGTAAACATCCCACTTTCCATAGAGCACATTACTCTAGTACACTATCACACAAATCACAAATTTTAAGTGAATTAGGAAACATACAACCTACTAGGCAATTAACAGTATTTGTTTACAGCCATTAGTTAACTAGGCTAATTAGTAGCCAGGTTAAATTGTAAAGTCGCTTGAATAGTTGTTGAATATAAGATGCCCATTACTTAAAGGACAAAATATGCATTGCATACTTATGTATTCAGTACATAAGCAACATAACAGACTAAGGACTACACTTTAAAATGGTTTTTCAATCCAGTGCGTCTTCCACTCCGAGAACATGTTGCGTTTTTGTTCGCGTGGAAACACGTTTTAGATTGAGCTCTGCTCCTGTGAATGAAAGACCCTCCCTTGTTGCTGCGACGCCTGTTTCTTCAGACCGTCATCACAAGCGATCCGCTTCAATGGGACTTCAGTCTATTCAAAGCACCATCGATTGTGCATACTTTTTAAAAAGCCACTAGAAGATCTGCTGCTGGTTCTGTTCGTTCTCAAAGAAAACGGACGTGCAGCGGGTTTTTTTTTCCAGGGGAAACTGTAACACAATAGGCACGCTGGAGTTATGAAGGCTCGACGGATGACTGGCGCTGTCCGTTCAGCACCACCTTGCGCCCAATAACACCATAAAAACCTTACTGACGCCCTCAAACCCGAGCCGGGGGGTCGGGATATAGGGGTATTGGAGGGAAACGCGTTCTCATCTCAGTAGTCATTCAACGGTTTTGGATTTCTATTGTTGGCATGTACACTTTGATGCACACCTGGCACGATCGTAAACACATTTGAATTTTCTGAACATGTGTCCCAGCGGTATGATGACGGTCCACGGGTTGGAGATATGACTAGAGAGGAACGCGATGGGCCAAGGGGACGACAAGGATCGCATCGTGATCAACGTCGGAGGAATCAAGCACCAGACCTACCGCAGCACCCTGCGCACCCTACCCGGCACTCGACTCTCCTGGCTGGCGGAGCCCGACGCGCCTAATAACTTCGATTATGATGCGAACATCGGGGAGTTTTTCTTTGACCGTCACCCCGGCGTTTTTGCCCACATTCTTAACTATTATCGCACGGGAAAGCTGCATTGCCCGGCGGACGTATGTGGACCTTTGTATGAGGAAGAACTGGCGTTTTGGGGGATCGACGAGACGGACGTGGAACCGTGCTGCTGGATGACCTACCGGCAGCATCGAGAGGCGGAGGAGGCTTTGGACAGCTTCGCTGGGGGTGCTCTGGATCTCGGGCATGAAGACCCGGAGCCCGAGGCGGTTGCTGAAGCGGCTGAGGGGGACGAGGGTGTTGAGATGACTCGGAGACTGGCGCAAGGAGACTCGCCCGATAACAGGTCCGGGCGCTGGAGCAAGACGTGGGCGCTCTTTGAGGACCCGTATTCCTCAAAATACGCACGGGTAAGTTTAATGATAGATGCTATTATGTGTCTTCGTAAGAAAAAGGCCATGGCTGACTGGACATCCAGCGTGAAAAGTGCACCAAATACCTTTAAAACCAGTTTACAGACCAGTTCAGACCAATTGAGGGTCAAGTGACCCTAATGAGCCCATCGGTGACTCTTGATTTTGATTGATTATTTGAGAAGTCAGTGATGGACACAACCACTCAGCTGGGTTATTCCACGGGGTCATTTCTACTTTGTTCAAAATAAAATAATTGTACAAAGTAAATTTATTCAAGATTTGAAACGTGCTGAAAAAAATGACGCTGTTTTTTAAATTAATTAGTATGTATTTAAATTATATAAATATTTACATGTATATGTTAACATATTTTTTGTGTTTCTATAATATAAATATACTATAAAATAAATATACTTATATACTAAATACTTTATATATAAATATGCCAAAAACGCTTTCCTCATTGAAGAACTGAAAGGGGAAAAAAATATCTAATTAATTCAATTAAAATAATTTTTTTTTTTTTGTGGTTGTGACAAGAAAAATGCCTATAAAAACTTAACTCTTGAGATTTTTCCCCCCATGAAAAGACCCAGTTGCAGACTTACTGAGAGAGAAACAGACTCTGGATGACCACATTTCTGAGCCCATCCCACAATTCTGTGTGACCTTGAAATAATACCCACCTTCTCTTTCGTGAAATAAAAGAATCCACGAGATGGGCCATAGATGATGTCATGCACAGCCATTCTTGTATATAAAATAACTCCATTTGTGTGTAAGTCTTTACCACAGTGCACTTATGGTTTACTTGTCTGACGAAGGTTATCAAGCGACTGGGATTTGCTGACTGACTAGGGGTCAGAAATAAAGACTGCTCACATCCTTGCTTGTCCATACAGATCATGTTTTGTTCAGGAGCACGCTGCCTCTAACTGCAGCTCGGCTGTTTTGATGTGTGACAAGCAGTCGTCTCACCCCTGGAGACACGCAGACACACACAACCCCAAGGCACGCAAACACTAATGATGCACTCGCATAAAGCATTTAAGGGCACTTGTGCTGTAAAAGACACACTCCCCTTGAGATTTTATGGGCATTTCATTAGCTCAATTCAAATGTCAGCTCTTTGCCCTCACCGCTGTCCCATCATTGCTCTCAGCAGGAACCCTATAAGCTCTTAATCGGAGATGAACGCCATCCCAGCATTTCTACGAGTTTTGGCAGCCAGGTTAAAACAGGTCAGCTCTACTGACTCTAGCCCACCGCTTTGGCACTGACAGAGCAGGAGATGGACGTCCTCCAAGATCTAGGCGAGCAGATTGTAAAAACAAACTTAGACATACAATGGCGGCCAAAAGTTTATAGAAGAGGCCGCATTTGGTTGATCAAAACATATAATATTGTACAATTTTATTGCAATTTCAAACAACAAGTTTTTTATTTGAATAGATTTTATAATGGAATTTATTCTTGTGATGGAAAATTTTATTTTTAGCATCATTACTGCAGTCTTCAGTGTCACATGGTCCACCAGAAATCATTCTAATATGCTGTTTTGCAGCTCAATTATTATTGGTACTTTTAATTATTAATAATGGTACTTATCAATGCTGAAAAAGGTTTTGCTGCTTGATATTTCTTTGTGGAAACATTTGTGTAAAACATTTCAGGATTCTTTGATGAATCGAATGTTTACTTTTTAGTACTGGATTAATTTGAAATTAATATTTTTTACTGTCACGTCTGAATAAAAGAAAACATTTTTTTGGTATTAATTTTTTAAATAGTTAATTTCTTAAAAAAAAAAACATACCCTAAGTTTTGGAATCATAGAGGTTCACAGTTTTCATTAAAAGCATTAATAAAAATAACTAAAGGACCTTTCTTATTTTTATCAAGCATTTAAAAAATGTTGACATAAATACATAATTACATTTTAAATAGTGCATCTAAAAAAGTTTTCGTTTACATGATATATGTGTATAACATGTATGTGTGTGTATATATATATATATATATATATATATATATGAAAAATAAGTTATGTTTATATGTAAAATATATTTATTTAATATAAAATATAACAATATAAACATATGAATGTATACATGTAAATGTTTTAAAAATAGATACTTTATGTGTGCGTATATAATAAATATACATAGTACACATGAATATATTATGCAAACAATTTGGGATGCGATTAATCTTGATTAATCATTTGACAGCACTAATTTTAAAATATATATTAAAACAGATTTTTAAAAATGCAATAATATTTCACAGCAACGCTTGGTAAGCAGTAGATATAAGATAATAAATTCAATTATTTCAAACTTTTGGCCTCCCATGTTGAGCGTCCGGTAGGTTTTGAATGCAGATGACTCATCTAAACAAGTAAATTGTAGGTGAGACTGGTTTTCTAGAAGGAAATATATTATTCATTTGACTATGTGCTGCTCTGCCAGGAGCCAGGCTGTCCGACACTGTCTGCTGAAGCAGAGAGCTGCTGGATCTGAGGGAAAGTGGCCCGGCTCCTGGCAGCACCACAGAGAAACATGAACCATGCTGCCTGATAGCAAATCAAGCGGTAATGGGTTTGATGAAGTCCGCTGATGGACATCGACCACAGCCAGGATTTGTGATTCAGATCATCTGCACGACTTGTTTTTGATACACAGTCTGAGCAATCGGTGAGGCGTGATGGGGAAGTTGGGTTTCTGCATCAAATATGCATTTCTGTCAGCGGTGCTGGATTATTTTTACCACGTTTTCTAAAAGCAGCGCCTCTCTGCCTCTCAAGTGGAGGCGGCTGGAAAGAATCCACAGATTTCAGATGAATGAATTGGGATTTTGATGTCACGGCTAGACTCTGTGTGAGGAGGTGGCACGGTCAAACTACACTAGGTCGAGTCAATTCAATTGTTTTGAGTTATTTTTAGCTTGCCTCCATCAGGAGGAATATCTTAATTACATTAGAACTTGACAATTCAATTACCTGCTGTGATCACAGTTGACATCTTTCTTAATCTTGATCTAAACTAAAAGCCAAGAAGCCTGGGAAAGAATTCACGTTATAGATAAGCAGAAACTGCTGTTAGAAACTGGCAAGAAGTTATTAAAAATAAATATATGCATGTTTTTATTAGTATTGTAGAAACGCTGTTATAGGGGAAGCTGTTGTCAACTTGGCATTGGTTCTCTTTTAAAATGATGACGGTACAGTACCGTACCTCAGTACAGGATTAGGTGAAAGAATCGTTTTGTCTTAGTTGCATGTTTTTTGAAATCTAACAGGAAATAGGATCATTTTGAGTGAGGTGTCCTGTTGTTTTCTGATGTTAGCTAGTTTGTATTTTGCTTTGCAAACAACAGATGCCACTCTGTGGTTGATAATGTGTCCTGTCGCTCTCCTACAGTAATGCCTGTGAGGGTGTGAATGTCACAAAACCAGTCAAGAACATGTCCAGGTCATTTTTACCTCCAAAATCAAAAGTGAGAAAGAAGAAATCATATTTTTTAAACACAATGAAGTTTACCATTAAAACCTAAACATTACATTATATTATTATTTGTGACAATGGAACACAAAACCAGTCACAAGAAGCACATGAACATTTGTAGCAACAGTCAAAATTATGTTTTCTTCTTTGCCAAAAATCAGTTGGACATTAAGATATTTTCTAAATTTCCTGCCGTAAATATATCAGAACGTAATTTTTGATTAGTGATATGCATTGCTAAGAACTTCATTTGGACAAATTTATGTCTCAAATTATGGTTTCATAAAATTAACTCACAAATTGGGTCACATTTATTGTTATTATTGTTTTAAAATTACACATTTTCTTTTACACACACACACACACACACGTTTTTTTATTTTATTTTCAATAAATACATATATTATTAATGCAATGCACTTCATGAAATTGTAAATAATTACATAAAATTAATAATAATAATAATAAAAAAAATATATATTAATTTATTAAAAATATTAAATATTATACATTGTTTTGTGAGATTTTAGAAAAAAAACAACAAGAATAATTTTTATGTTTTTTTTTATCTGTTATGCAATCACAATCCGATGCCCCTCATTTTGGTATAAATGAGTCTTGCTTAGTCTAAAACTCCTTTGAAACTTCTTTGAAAGAACATATAAATGCCAACCGCACTGTGCCATAATCGAACAGGAAGTGAACACACAAGGCCTATCGGTTCAGACTCTGCCAGACTTGCCCAGACTCGTCCTCACAGTAATTATCAAGCTGCACGTCATTCATTAGTCTGCCTGGTTAGAGTGTGTGAGTGTATTTAATGAGAACATCTCATATCTCAGCTGCATCAGCATCGCAGCAACACATCGGTTCACACACAAACACTAGCACGCAGAATGAATCAGCGCCAGGCCGCCCACCGACTAATACAGTTACCAGACCTTTAACTGAGTTTCAGCATTCCCAGAACTGGCGCTTGTGTGATTTTTCAAGGGCTGAAAAATGAAAACAGCCTCTTTAAGCAAGATTAAATGGCTGCAAATGATGATGCTTTAAAATATATCTGCAGCTAACAAATGGCACTAGATTCACTGAAAGAGTGCCAGAAAGTTTTTCAAGATTCATTTGGAAACTGCAAGAGATCGTGGTTTGGCTGGTTAGCATGGATGCATTAGCCCCTGCTGGTACATGCCGTAAATAAACCATCTGGACTCAAAAAAGCACTTTCTCCATTAATGACCATTCGAAATAAGTAGATGTGTGGGTGTGGAGGGATAAAAACTTATAATGGACTGTCACTTCAAGTCATCAGTGTGTGGCGGGAGGGCAGAGGGGGAGAAACGGATCATGTTGTGTCCCCTGAGATCAAGGGGATCAAGCTGTTCTAGTGTTTATCTTGATCAATGAGAGAGTGAGGATAAAACGTTCTCGTGGATCAAACTGTTGCCCTCAGGGATTTGCAAGGTCGTGAGAATGTGCTTTCGGGCCTCGGTTTGAGGGGAGCAAAAGTGATTCAGCAAATATTTTTAAATATTTTCTCTAGCGCTTGTTATTTTGCATGAATCACACAACGCTTACTGTATAAGCTTCTAGGAAGGAGAAGAAGCAACGGTGATGATGTAAGCCATGTCTTACCTTGATGAATTATTAACTGCTTTTTACTGTTCCGTCTGATGCATATTTGAGACAAAACTGGAAAGAACAGTAAGCTCCAAGCTCCACTGTAAGCTCCAAGTACAATGGCACCCATCTATAAAAAAATAAAGGCGTTGTTTGAAGAGACAGGTTTTTAAAACACAAAAATATTGCGAATCTGTTAGTATTTATTGAAAAGTGTAGCAATGTTAATTACTTCCTTGTGCTGTACGTCATCTTCTGAGCATCAAGATATCAAGTTGTATCCCACATCCGTCTTTAAATGAATCAGAGCATAATTACTGTGGAGCTGTCGGAAATTGCCACGACAAAGGGCTGTGATGTGAAACTGAAAAATTAGTTTACCTTAGACTTTTAAGAGCTTTCCAAAACCACATCAGGCACTGTTAACAGAATCTGCAAAAGGAAATTCAAATATTTGCTATTTAAATCTCTCTTGCACATTTAATACATCAAAATACACGGATTCTTTTGAACGTTGATCAACGGAGAAACATTCTTTTGGTGCCAAATAGAGTTCCTTCATTTCCATAACCCAACAGCTCTTTCTAACGGTCAAAGTGATCTTAATAAGTGGTGAAAAATGTTATTTATATGCGTTTTTGTGTGTATGTGGTCGTAAGCTTCTTCAGACAAAACGTTTCTCCTCCCTACAAACACAGGAAACGAGGCACATCTAGGGAATAGTGTCTGTTAGACTAAGCACTGGCTGACCCAGATATAAACTGCCTGTGGAAGAAAAATTTGTGTGATAGAAGGAAGCGAAGAACTGAGAGGTGTTGCTAGCCGTCAGAACCAGAGGTAGAAAACATGGTATATGAAAACATGGTATATGAACAAAATTAAACATTAAAATTGGTACTCATTTGTAACTGGTTCAGTAATGATACAATGAAATTTGGTCATGAGTTGATTGAGTGAGTTTCTAATCGTTTGTGTGAATTGTTTGCAAAAATGGTAATTCTTGGTGGTCGCTTTTTTACAACTGAAACTAGGTCAAAAATAGGTCAGGTTTTAGTGATTTGAACAAGTTCCAAGCCAGGTAAACTTTGTCTTGTGATTTGAGAATGATATGATATGTATTAATCTCAATTTAGGAGAATACTTTTTGTGCATAAAGAGAAAAAGAAGACTTTATTGAACAATTCATGTCCTGCGTCACTCTTGCGACATTTTGGAGAGTATCACACATATAAACAAAGTACACTGTTCGGTGTTTATTGTTTATGCATTGATCAGAACATAAACAACATATCCTTGCACATACAGTATGCTGCATACATTGTTTACATATCTGATACTCTCCAAAAGCCGTCGTTTTGTATTCTTTGTGCACAAAAGGTATTCTCGTAGCTTCGTAAAATTACGGTTCAAGTATTGATGTCACATGGATTATTTTAAAGGGTTAGTTCACCCAAAAATGAAAATTACTTACCCTCATGTAATTCCAAATCTATAAGACCTTCGTTCATCTTCACAAAGCATAGGTAAAACAGTCCATGTGACATCAGTGGATCAACTTCACTTTTGCGATGCTAGGAGAAAACGTAAAAGAAAACAAAAATAACTACATTTACTCGATCTATTCTTCTTCCGTGACTTGCATCTTCCACCATTTTAGAGAGTATAACAACGCACCGCATATGCAATCTATAACGTATTTGACTTGTTTACATCTGGATGAAAGCATGCGCATGTGCGTTATCTGTCGCTGTTTACGCCTTAGTGGAAAACGTACGCTTACTCTCTAAAATGGCGGAAGACGTAAGTAATGGGAGAAGAATGGATAGAGTAAATTATGTTATTTTTGTTTTCTTTGCACAAAAAAAGCATTCTCCTAGCATGGCAAAAGTTGAAGTTGAGTCACTGATGTCACATGGACTGTTTAACCGATGTTTTCGCTATGTTTCTGGACCTTGATCATTTCTGTTGTATTGCCGTCTATGGAGGGAAAGATGGCTCTCAGATTTAATCAAAAATATCTTAATTTGTGTTCCAAAGATGAACAAAGGTCTTGTTGGTTTGGAGCAACATGAGGGTGAGTAATTAATGACAGATTTAACATTTTTGGGTGAACTATCGCTTTAAGAAGAGGAGTGCTATTACTCTTCAAAGTGATCTGACTTAACATTTTTGCCAGGTGAAAGATGGAAGAAATGGGTGAGAAAATTTCACACATTTACATTAAAAGGAGCAACTGAGACTTGGTAAGCAGCCACCCAGAAAACCCTAGCATTGTAGTTGTGACTTCTAAACAGGCAAGCGCAAATAAACTTTTTTTCTTTTTTAGAAAATGGAAAACATCTATTACAGTGATTATCAAATTTCAAGAATGCACTGAATTTCCATTAATTCAATACTGAACGCAGTTTCCCATCCGTATTATATATGTACTGATGGATGATATGTCACTGAGATTCACAGCCTTAATTTAATATTTAATTTGAGCAGAATAATCAATTCATACATAATAGACGGAGCACTTCTCAGTCACCAGAAGATCCCATGATAGTGAAAACATGGCCAACTTGCACTTATGTAATTCCACCACTAGCCAGTATTCCGTCATCCTGTGGTGGGGCTCCCCTACTGAAATCCACTTCCATCTGTCCATGCCTGTTGTTCTATCTTGCAGTAAGCTGCCGTGTAAGTGATGCAAGCCTCCTCCATCCTCTTTCAAAGCACTCGAGGGACCATCTCACCAAATCTCCATGTGGTAACCTTGCCAGAGGCTGACCAGGAGTCCCTGGTGAAGGGAACTATGGTTAAATTTATCCCAAAGTGGTGGAGGGCAGTTATATCGGTGCCTTTCTGTCATTCTATGCTATCCTTGAGAGCACACAGTGACCTTGAGTTTCAGCTGTTACGCACCCCATTCGTTGACGCAGCACTTTTCAGAAGCACGCTCAAGAGGGAACTGAAGACGTGATATTATCCAAGTGTACTTCCTCCGAATTGTGCTGAAAAGGGTGTTTATGAGCAATTAGTGTATTCATGATGTCGTAATTGGATTTATTTTTGTCTGCTCTGATGTTGGGAAAACCTATTTATAGCTGAACTCTGCGTTAAAGCTGTTTTGAAAGTAACTCAAAGGACAAGCATTAAAGGAATTCTGTCATCTTGTTGGAACAGTACCAAAAAAGTACTTATATATCAAGATATTCAAAAGCTATCAGTGTAGATCGAAGATTTCTTTGTTAAGTATGTTATACAAGTTTGGAAGACATTGAAAGAATTGTCATTTTTGGATGAAGGTCTTACATAACATCTCTCTCTCTTTTTCCCACAGTGGGTAGCATTTGCATCTTTGTTCTTCATTTTGGTGTCCATTACCACATTCTGTTTGGAGACTCATGAGGCCTTCAATCCCATCATCAACCGCACAGAGACTTACAAGGTGGGCAATGAAACACGGGAGCATGTCGTTTCCGAGACGGAGACTATGGTGCAGTTAACCTATGTTGAAGGTGTCTGCGTTGTGTGGTTCACTTTTGAGTTTCTAATCCGAGTGACTACCTGTCCAAACAAATTAAAATTTGTCCGAAATGCCCTCAACATCATTGACTTTGTGGCCATCCTCCCCTTCTACCTGGAGGTAGGGCTAAGCGGACTCTCCTCCAAAGCAGCGAAAGACGTATTGGGTTTCCTCCGTGTGGTGCGATTTGTGCGAATTCTCCGTATATTCAAGCTGACGCGGCACTTTGTGGGTTTGCGGGTACTAGGGCACACGCTCCGTGCCAGTGCCAATGAATTTATCCTCCTCATTATTTTCCTTGCACTCGGAGTCTTAATCTTTGCCACTATGATCTACTATGCTGAACGTTTCGGAAGAAACCTCAACGACCCCGACGCCAGTAGCGGCACACACTTCAAGAACATCCCCATTGGCTTCTGGTGGGCTGTGGTAACGATGACAACTCTCGGCTATGGCGATATGTACCCTCAGACGACGTCCGGGATGCTGGTGGGCGCACTGTGCGCTCTGGCAGGTGTGCTGACGATTGCCATGCCTGTACCTGTAATCGTGAACAACTTCGGCATGTACTACTCCCTAGCCATGGCGAAACAAAAACTACCAAAGAAAAAAAATAAGCATATCCCACGAGCACCTCAACTGGGGTCTCCCAACTACTGCAAGTCAGTGATTAACTCCCCGCGACCCAGCACCCACAGTGACACATTCCCCCTGGCACAGGAAGAGGTTTCCGAGATCAGATACCAAGGTAGGAGAATATATTTTAGAATCTGTAAATTTACATCAAAAAGTGAAATGACAGTAAAATGATGAAAGTAACACGCCACTATTTTTGAAAATAGGCTCATTTTCCAACTCCCCTAGAGTTAAGCAGTTGAGTTTTACCGTTTTCGAATTCATTCAGCTGATCTCTGGTTCTGGTGGTAGCGTTTTTAGCTGCAGTTTAGTATAGATCATTAAACCTAATTAGACCATTAGCATCTCACTCAGTTTCTACATTTTCCCTGTTTAAAACTTGACTCCTCAGTAGTTACATCATGTACTAAGATCGACGGAATGGTTAGGCTGAATGGATTGGAAAATGGTAAAACTCAACTGTTTAACATTAGGGGAGTTGGAAAATGAACACTGTTTCAAAAACAATGGAGTGTTACTTTAAAGAAGTCATATTATAAAATTGAGGTTCACTAATTTGATCTGACTGTAGAAGTTTAGTTCTATGCCTTCAAGACTTACAAATAATCTCTTTAGCATGTCCTTAGTACTTTTCCACAATTGGATGAGTCAGCACACTGACGAGTAATACTGTATTTTCAATAGGATTTCAAAAGGCTGATTTTTTGGACAGGAGTTTGAGTCTTTCAGTTCTGAAACTAGAGCATGTTACATGTTATGATATACATAAAACAGCTTTGTCGTGTTTTGACTCTTAATGTGACTCGTTAGTACTTAGTGGTCTTGTTTGTGAAAATTCAAAAAGTGCTAATAGTTTTGCAGTAATCTTTTAATTTCTCGGTGAATTTGCTGTAATGGAAGCTTACCACTACTCTAAGCTTTCACAGCCGTATAAATTACAGATAGCCCAACCTAGGAATTAAGGGTAACTGCACACACACACACACATAGAATTTATGCTATGTCAGAGAATGCTGAGAATGCAGTGTTTTACAGAGCTAAAGTCCAATTCAATAAAAGTCAACTAACCAGCCTGTTGTTTAATAATATTTAAGTAATCCTGAAAGAGATTTGTAGCAAAAGGTTGGAGCTAAACTCGACAAGGCAGTGGGTCTCTTGGAGCAGGGTTAGGAAACCCTGATCTGGGCCTTGATATATGGTTTTACAGGACAATAACAGGACAATATAGTTTTCCACTGTTAGAAATTGGTAGAGCCAGGAGAATTTTGTATTAGAAGTACCGTCACGCACTGTGGGAAAAGCATCTCTGTTTCTTGCAGAAGTGTCATTTATATATCAACTGGTTTGAACTTTGAGAGTGGTTTGGGTTTCAGGATATGTTGATAGCCTGAAATAAATCCTCCATGTCACCTTGCATCAATCTGTAATGAGTCATCTCTCTTTGCCTGTGACTGGAGATTTTAAAGTGAACGGGGAGCCGTCCAAAGCTGCCCTGGCCAATGAGGACTGTCCTCACATCGACCAGGCGGTGTCGCCCGAGGAAGTCTTCAGCCCTGTGGACCGCGAGAGACCCTGCTTCCTGCTCACCTCCGGAGGAGAACGAGCCAATCACACTAGGGGGAGAGTCAGGAAGGGTACGTAACCAGCCAATCACTGCTAGCCATCAGAGCACTGCCAGTGCTGTGTCTGAAAGTGGAGCAGCTGTCAATCAAAGATGCTCTTTCGGTGCAAAATGACCGACTGTCACTCAGCCTTCTTTCTTGCAGTCTGATAGCTTCTCAGATCTGCCGTTACTCTAAGGTTGACAGGAAAATCCAAGTGAGCCGTCAGGCTTCTTTTCATTTATAGCACAGTCTGAACAAGATGTTTTAGAAGAACATTCCGCGGCAGTTTTTCCCAATGTAGTCATGCGAATGCAGTACGTTTTACAGTACGCATTTCAGGCAGATTCAGTGGGCCGTTATGCAAGGGTCCAATTTTAAATGTAAAAGTAACAATGTTTACCAAACAAAAAGGTTTTGTACGGTGAATGAAATAAGTACGTTTCAGTAGAATGTCTAGCAGTGTGCTTGTTTGCATGCAGATTCACAATGGCGGGTGGTCCTGGTGATGGTGAATCTCACAAGAGATGCAGCATGGGATATGGGGCATGTGGTCACATGACAAGAACTCAGCCAGTCAGAAGCTCTCAGTAAACAGGTGCCATTAGCCATGATACCCTACTGAAAAGACCAGCTTCCTAGCATGAATTCCCAGGCTTGATAGGAGCTGGTCCAACTGATTTGGTGGTAGGACTAGTTAAGTAGTTTCTTGGGACACTACAACCAGTATGCCTAACACAACCAACTATGCTGGTCATTTCAGCAGGGTGGCCAAGATAAGACTAGGCGGTGACAGTGCTTTGACAGTGAATCAAAGATCCTTAACTCTTGCAATAAAGCTAACACCTTGAGGACACGAAAGTTAAGCTAAGCATTAGGTTCAAGTGGAATACTTGTGTAGCTAGCCCCATGTTTAACAGAAGTAGCATTATCGATGAGTTAAACAGCTAGAGTACTAATAAACCGGGTGCACATGTACGGCTGTTTCTTGTTGGGCTGATGTGTCTGGCTGAGTTCTTTGATGTCTCTCTGAACCTGTGTTGTGCTGTACAGCACTGTGAAACCACCCCATGCATGCGGTAGTCAGTTTGAAGCATAGAGCGCATGGAGGATGATGCAGTTGACTTGGCAATCAGTCATTGTCAACTGGCTAACCATGCACATAACAAGTACATGACAATGCAACACTAACCAAATCTAATCTGCGCATACACACCGCATACAGTACACACACAGCTCAGCTTAACTGTCCATGAACCTAGCATATTTATTCACAAGCAAACCTTGGCAGAGAGTCTTTGTCTAGAGTTGAAGGCTGCTCTGAGGTTTTACTGAAAGCCCTTTTTCTCTTCAAATGAAGGTTATGAAAAGCCATGGAGCCATAGCAGCATGTCTGGAGGCGTGGCCTCAGTGTCGGCCCTGCCCTGCAGCCCGCCCTGTCTCATGCAGCAGGTCCACTCTCCCATCCCATCCATCCTGTAGCATGGACAACAAAACTAACCAATCAGAGGCCCTCGCTCCGCAGTGCTGCGCTGAGACGCCTGCTCACACTGTGTACCATCCATCTCTCATTAAACTCTTTTTCACTTCTTCTTGCCTTCTCTCTTCCCTTTTTTATTTCCTTCCTATTCCTCTGCCCTTCTCCCTTTTCCTTCCCCTTCCTCTTTACTTTTCTATTGTCTCTTTTCCTTCAGCTTCCTCTTCCTCCTTTCTCCTTCTCTGCCTCTTTTCCTATCTCTTTCTTCATCTCTCACTTCCTTTCCACTCCTTCTTATTTTTCTTGCTACTTCCACTTTTTGCATTCTTCTTCCTCCCCTTTTGCTCTTCCTGTGACCTTCCTCCTCTCTTACTTCCCTTTTTTCTCCTCATCTTCCCTCTCATCTATTCTTGTGCTCTTCTCCACAGTCTCTCATCTTCCTATGCAGTGGTCTCATCTAAACCCCGCCCCTTCCCACCTTCTCTATGCTGTCTCATTTCTTTCCTCACTTTCGATTTTCTGCACTTTCATTCTTCTCCTTTTCTCTCCTTTATAACTTCTTTTTTTTCCCCAAACCCTGAGTGTTTTAAGCTGTGGTTTTCATTAGGTGCTATCGGACACCATTGAAAAGGAAAAAAAAGATGAGACAATGGCTATTTCATATATGATATAAGATAAAGTTAGCTTGAAGTGACACTAAACAATCATGATTCTAGTGATGCACACGTCACCAACATAGAAACTTGACTGAAGAAACCTCATTTGCATTTGCATGCTTTGCATGGGAAACTATCTGAGAAAACAATGTAAGTTTAATGTAAGACAAATTGTGTTTTTTCATCCAAAGCTTCTTTAAATATATCTGATGCAGAGTATGGTATCATTTACGATGACATACAATATATGTAGCAATTGTTTTTTTATTTTTGCAGACATTTTTTGCCTTTCCCCAAACTATGATCTCTAAGATGGTTTTTTGAAACATCATGTATCTATTAGTAGCAGCAAATGAGTCGACCAATTCGACTTTAACAAATTAAGATGCAAATAGTGAAAAAAAGCACTTTAATGTTTTTCTCAAACAGAGCAGGCAAATTTCAATAGTATAGTAATTTCAATTACAATACCAGCTGTTATATAAATAAGGTTTTATTTTCATGAAAAACCCATATTTTTCATAAATTCTGTTTCAAATGTGACTTATCTGGAATACATACTGTACTGTACGTGCATATCACATTTCTAAACGTGTAACACTGTAGCAAATCACTGAAAATATACAATATAGATGTATCGTGCAGTTGAAAGAAAAAAAGAAACGTCTTTTAAAAAAAGAAACAATTGATGTACTTTTGGGATTATTTGGGGAGAGGTAAATGCATGCACTTTTATGCAAAAATACATATGCGAATGACAAAACTGTAAATATGAACCTTGCATGAAATAAATTTTGTATCCAATCTGTATATAGACTCTGGTTTTCTTTGACAGAACATGCATACATGACTCCCCCTGGTTGCTTGGCAATAAGCTGTGCCTGCATTGTAATGTCTCTTTGATCTTTCACCCTACCTGAGCTGTTTTTCCTGGCAGCTATTTTTGGACTTTTTGAAGTTGCAATTATGCACCACTGTTACTAGCTCATAATTCAATCCTGGTAAAAGGATGCACAATCACACTTGGATCTGAAAAGGTCGGAAAGGTCAAAGAGAGAGCGTGTAAAGCGGTGGGGATTGAAACAGGAGAGCCGAGGCAGGACTAGCGGTGATCGTGCCCTGTTTCGCATGCCACATGTCATTAACCGAGCATGTCACACCATCCCACTGCGTACAAACCCAATCACAGCATGACCTGATGAGTTAATCGTGTGAACAATAACCTGCAGACTTGCACCGGATCTGAATGAACGCAGCATGGGAGAGTGCATGGTAAACTGAGTTTACCATGAGCCTGTAAAGAAGGTCGTAGTCACTTGCTTGACACACATCGCCATGTTTGCTTGCACGGTTCGAGGGACGACAACCAACCCTCTTCATCATCCGCCCACACCCCCCCCTCCCCCATGTTTCTGTGCCGTTCGTTTGGTGTATTAATATGATTTTCCTTGTTGTTTGTTGTTGTTGTTTTCTCTTCGTGTTTTTTTAGAGACCCAGCGCGCCAACCGAAGCAGACAACCAACCGAGTCAGTGTGTGTAATGAACCATGGTGTACCAACCACTATGTGTGTCAACCATAAAGCCACATCCCCCACCTGATAGTACCGTATTTAGCGCGCGAGTGTGTGTGTGTGTGTGTGAGCGTGTACCGTGCGTTTGTTGTAGATTAGCACTTCTCTTCCGAGTTGTGACTGAGAATTAATTCAGCGTAGATGTAGCACAGTAACCAAGAGAAGCTGTAGTTGTATGTAGCGCTGTTTAGTTCGTGGTTTATTGTGCTATCGTGCTGTGCGAAATGCCTGTTGTTTTTCCGTTCGTGAGTGTCAGTGTTGTACATGGTGCTTGTGTGTGCTAGTGTTGTGAAAACATGACCTTTCTTTTATCTCATTGAAGTGTTTGTTTAAGGTTGTTTCAATGTTGTAAAAATGTTACTCCAATCACTAATCACATTTCAGTGGGAAAAAAGAACAAAATCCATGAGCTTTGTGATCATGTTTGAGTAGGGAGAAGAAGAAAAAGCAAAATTGCAATTGAAAAAGCAATTGTTTTCCCGTACTTTGTACTACTGTAGTTACCATGTAGAAAATGCCTTTTGCACTGTTTGCACCGTTCACTTTTTACATTCCTTTCTGTAGAACAAATAGAAATTTGATATATTTTGTAGCTCCCATGTTTGGCTGGTAACTTTAGAGATGCACCGCGTACTAATCAGGCTCCGCCCACAATGAAATCTCAATTTTACTTGTCTTAAATATTTATATTTGACGATTAATATACGTCGAATTTGATCAAAATACTATAGCTTATTGTGCATGTTATTTACTTTTAAAAATCAAGTGATGTTGATGCGCAAAGTTGTTTTTATTGACTCTTATATATCAGTCGACTCTTATATTATTAAGAAAACATGCAAATGAGCATCCTGTTGTAAATAATAGTGAAAAATCACTTTTTAAATCTGCTCTGTTGGCTTTGATTCTGCATGAAAAAAAAAGCTGTCACTATAAATTCGATGTGTCGTGCCTGGTTGGAACGCGGTGTTTGATTTGAAGGTGAAAAACTAAGGCTTGTTAGCACATTATTGGGACCAAACTCAGCATTTTGGAATGAATGCCGACACCATCATTGAGTTTGAGGAGGAAAATGTTTGATAAATGCTTAGTTTGCATTTAAAACTTCAGCCTGAACACACAAGCTACTTTGAAAGCCTCATATTACGGCGGTTTTCATAGACACCATCACAAGAGACAATCCTGCACAGAACAACAACACAACTCTATCGAGAACATACAGGGTTTATGATGGAATAAACGAAAGGAACCGATACTGTGTCTCAAGTTTGTTTCGACATTTATTTTTCATTGTTGTGAAAAATGTCAAGTAAACCCAATTCTTTGGGACCAAACTAGCGCACTGCCAGTTGTATCACAGGAAATGTCGACGTTGGGTCGTTTCCTTACAATATGCTGGACTGTTCAAAGACCCAACCACAGCAGAGCACAAACAACAGAGTCTCTTAAAGCCTTCAAAGGTTCAGTCTTTATGACTGCAAAAGACACGGTAAACATCGAACTTTCCGGCAAAAGGTGCCATCTCAAACGTTTGTGCTGTTTTGTGAGACGTTCCTTGTGTTTTTCAGCACATTGCAGTGCATAGTATGGATAGTTATATAAAATCAGGTGGTGTTTTTATTGATGGTTTGAGTTGACGTATTGTTAAGGCAATTTTGTGTCTTTTTCTGAAGAGAGAATTTAAAAAAAGCAATGAAAACTAAATAATGACAATAAAAAGCACTAAAACACAGATTTTGTGTGTTTTGTGGGTTTTTAAGCTTTCATATAAAGCAGCGCAGATACAAAAACCGTAGTAGATGCATGAACAGACATATTTGAATGAATTGTAAAGCATTTCATAAAACACATTAGCATTCTCAGCAAGTGAAAACAAATTTTTTCCCTTATGCGTGGCAAATGTTAGGTATGCTATGTTTCTGACAGACATCACATTGAAGCTACTTAGACTGCCATGTTCTTCTGTGAAAGTGAAGACGTAGTGAAACATCTGGTAGCAGGCTACTTATAAATACATCTGTGTGAGGCTTGTGCATGTTATTTTTGACAGACAAAATATTACATTCAGTTGTCGCAAATTCATTGTCTTTTTTTAAAATGAAAAGGTTTTGACGCACAAATTAGTTTTTCTTGTCTCTAATAACAAGAATATTTCATTTGAAACTGAAAATACAGATGCTGTTGTCAATACTAGTGAAACATCTATTTTAAAACCTCCCCCGCCCATTCTTTAGTAGATTATCACTCTGGGATGAAATGATTGCCCCATCACAGGGCATCCTGGGAGATTGAGTGCTTTCAGACAGGTAGTTTCAAAGAAACAGTAAATCTGTTTCAGTTAATGGCTCCACAGTGACAGTTATTTAGGGTGTTCTCTGTCAATGTGAGGTCAAAGGTCAGAAGAAATTATCCTTGATCGTCCATCACAACAAAGGAAGCATGAATGGCCATTTCAGCAGTGAATTGTTGAATCCATGGAGAATGAGCATCTGATCGAATTTGTCTGTTCTCATTCAATTCCAGTGTTTTTGAACTGTTGCGAAGGCACAAGTACAGTACGTACAAGCCCAGATTAACAACACAGACCTAGTCTTCTTCAAAAACATTTATTTTGGGCACTTATTGATGTCATAAGCATAATGTGTGCATCAGTGGGTAGTATTCTAAGACATCTTTAAGACTTTGATCTAAACATCTGTCCTTTAAAAGCTTAAATGAGCCTTTCTGAATAACTCATTAAAACCGTAACACAAGCAAACCGTCTTTGTCACAGTCTTATAGCAATACGCTCAAATCTGTTCATCTTGCTGAATCCTCGTTGCTCTTCAAACTGCATAGTGCCATTGAATGTCCTGATCCACAGCCAATTAGAAGAGCCGTAGCATCTCTTAGACGGGGGATTGGACGCGGTTGTGTGATGTCACAGAGGGAACCATCTCCACACATTCCGTGTTCATTCCAGCCCCAGGAGAGTATCCGACCCCCTGCAGAGAAACAGTCAAATATGTTCCATGACAAATGTAACCACTTGAGTCACAACAAAAGACAGGTGTTTAGAGGTTTTATATTTACAAATAAACAAAACTGTGATAAAATTATACATTTTCTAAAAATGTTTTTCTAAAAATTAAAAGACCTCATCATTTAGACAACAGGCAGGCAAGTAGGCTAAGTACATTTTTATCATGAAACACATTAAAATTTTTTTTACAAAGTAAAGAACAAAACAAAATAAGACAAAAGACATTTTGTATTTTATTTTTACAAATTAACAAATTTTTAAATTATAAATTTTATAGAAATGTTTTTATAAAAATAAACAGTTTTCTTAAAAATGAACAAAATAAAATATTTACACCAAGAGATCCCTTCATAGATAAAGATTAATAGGTTTATAATTTAAAGTAATTTATTTAAATTCTAGTCATTTTATTATTATTATTAAAGATTTAATATAAACAATTATTTTTACAGAGTAAAA
>JAUMHP010000084.1:2872340-2882898 GCA_032361065.1 Enteromius trimaculatus
TATATATATATTATCCTGATTTTAAAGCACAATCTCGTTTGATTTGCATTCGCAGGAGGAGGAGAACCTCATCAGACAGGAGCTGTCTGCCATGAAAGAGCAGGTTTCATCTCCCAACACCACCATGGTGAGCGATACTGACGTTACCGTCCTCTGAGTCACTCAGAATCTGGTGATTTGACCTCCGTGTGTGTATTACAGAAGCAGATGAGAGAGATCATGGTGCGAGCCATGTACTGTGAGATGCTGGGCTACGACGCCTCCTTCACCTACATTCACGCCATCAAACTGGCCCAGCAGGGCGGCGTGCTGGAGAAGAGAGTGGGTATGTTTCTACTCCTCGCTGTATTTCACTTCAATAATACATGCACAGTGCACTTTATATATATTAAACAATAAATAAATATTACTGCTGTCAAATCATTAATCGTGATTAATCACATTCAAAATCAATGTTTTTGTTCACATAATATATCTGTGCTTACCATGTGCATTTTTATGGATACATTTAAGAAAAATATGTAATGTTTATATTTGAATTATATATTATATGAATATACATTTACATACATGTAAATATTTTTAATATAGAAGCTGTATGTGTTTGCTTTTATTTGTGTTTATATTAAAACGGATACATTATGCAAAAAAATCTGTTTTTATTTATTTATTTTTATTGTAATAGCTCCTGAACTCAATTTTTTAAAAAAATCTTCATGAAAAGCTTTAATTATGGACTCTGAATGTGATTTTCATCGTTTAATCTCTTAAATTTTATTTTAGGGTACCTTGCAGTGTCTCTTTTCCTTAATGAAGGCCATGAGTTGTTGTTGCTGCTGGTAAATACAGTATTAAAGGTGAGTTTTTACTTCTTATTTGGTTCTTAAATCGCACCTCTAATGTAAAATGTGTGGCTGAACGTCTCATGCATGTGTGACAGGATCTTCAGAGCACTAACCTCATTGAAGCGTGCATGGCGTTGACTGTTGTAGCTCAGGTGTTTCCCAAAGACATGATACCTGCTGTCCTTCCTCTTGTAGAAGACAAGCTTTCACATCCAAAGTAAGCCAGAGAGACTCTCTCCTCCACAATACACACAAATCCCAGAGATACACTTGTACACTCGAGGATATCTAAAAGCCATATAAACAAGGATTTCAGATATTATATAAAATTGTTCTTTTATAACCTGTGTTGTTAATTATTTAATATTATAGTGTTTAGTAACATTTTAAATTATATTTTTAGATTTTATATAAAATTGTAGTAATTTCACTGTGTGCTTTTGTAATTTTTATAGTTTCTCTCTATACTTCTATATAGTTTTTTTTTTTGTTTTAGCAATTTAATACTTTTTTACAATAGGTTTTTTACATAATGTTTGTTTGGATTTACTTCTGCAATATTTCAGAGCCTTAAATGTTAAAAAATAATTTAAATCTTCAAAATATTGTTTGAGATAACTATAGCAACACCATTTTTGCTTTATTTTTTGTTTTATAACAGAATAAACTAATTATCAGAACTAATTATCATTTACAAATTCTTCTTTTTAATAATAACAATAATAATAATTATATGATTATTATATTATATTTTTATATTTATATAAAAAATAATTGTATATAAATATATAGCAACACCATTTTTGCGTTCTTTTTATAACAGAAGAATAACTAATTCTAATTTACAAATTCTTCTTTTTAATAATAACAATAATAATAATTATATTATTATTATATTATTTTTTAAAATTTATATAAAAAACAGATTTAAAGAAAGATACCTTATTAATGAATTAATAAATAGTTATGGGAAGTAAAATATTGGTTAAAAAAACATTTGTATATTGGTCAGTTTGATTAATAACTCATATTATTGTCTTTCTTTCCCGTCTAAGGGAGATCATTCGGAGGAAAGCTGTGCTGGCCTTGTATAAGTTTTATCTTATCGCTCCAAATCAAGTCCAGCACATTCATGCCAAGTTTCGAAAGGCGCTGTGCGACAAAGACCCGGGTGTTATGACATCATCCTTACATATTTACCTACAGCTGATCAGGGTCAGTCTTAAACATATGTCCTAACCGTTCCATCTACTACCAGCATTATATTAAACATATTCTGATTTGCTGGGATTTTGTCCCATCATGCAGTATTTTACAGTCAGTAGTGGGGGAAATATGGCTTGTCTGTCACATCTGATGTTTGTTTCTTCATCAGGAGAGTCCAGACAGCTATAAGGACCTGACGGGTAGTTTCGTCACCATCCTAAAGCAGGTGGTGGGTGGCAAACTCCCGGTGGACTTTAACTATCACAGTGTTCCTGCGCCGTGGCTTCAGATCCAGCTGCTCAGGATCCTCTCACTGCTGGGGAAAGAGGACCAGAGGTACAGAGGAGCCACAATGCAAAAAAGCTGTTTGTATAAACTAAAAAGTACATCATTTATATAAAAGCGGATTGGAAATTGTGTATTTTTCAGCACCAGTGAGCTGATGTATGAAGTTCTGGATGAGTCTCTGCGCAGAGCGGAAATGAACCACAACATCACTTACGGTAAAATACTTTCTTTCTTTTTTTAATGGACAAAAATGGCAATCTGTATTGAAAATTAATTAATCTAATACATAATGCATCTTTCTATGTAGCTTTTGACTGTTGTTTTTATTTATTAATAAGGTTTTAGTATTTGATTACAGCTAAACTTACGGTATTTTCATTTGAGATAATATTTGATCTAATACTTATTTTTATTTGTTTTTATTGAGATTTTCATGTTTAAGCACTTCAACAACTGTTTTGACAGCACTAATAATAACCAAATGATATTCAAATTAATTCAGCTATCACATAACATTTCTTTGTTTTCATTTCAGTTTTTCAGCTTTTTTCAATCTATATTTTTCCCCTTTGTTTCAGGAGTTTTTAGTTTCTGCTTTTTCATGCAAAAATAGCTAATCATCATAAATCGTCTCTTCTGGTGGAGTGAGTGATAATTCGTCAGTAAAATGTACGCAGTTAACACATAAGGTCTGTTTCAGCAATCCTGTATGAGTGTGTGAAGGCCGTCTACACCATACATCCCAAAGCTGAGCTGCTGGAAAAAGCCGCGAGATGCATTGGGAATTTTGTTCTGTCTCCGAAGATCAACCTCAAATATCTTGGTAAAATTCCTGCCTTTGATTTGCACCGGTTGGTTAACCTGAACTCACTTAAACTGCTCATATATTGATTTGTTTTCCAGGTTTGAAAGCCTTGACGTATGTGGTCCAGCACGATGCTAAACTCGCCCTGCAGCACCAGATGACCATCATTGAGTGTTTGGATCACTCAGATTTCACTATTAAGAGAGAGGTACTGAACAAACCACACCTGAATTTGTCTTCTTATAAGAAATATGTCATAATTTAATTATTTTTTTCCCATAATTATTATTATGAGAATACTGTAATGTCAGAATTATGACCTTTTTAGGCCATAAATGTGACTTTATATCTCATAAGTGACTTTTTATGTTTGTCTGTAGATTTAGTTTATTTTTTATTAATTAGGTTTTAGTAATTTAGTACAACTGAACTTAAGGTATTTTCACTTAAGTTAAAATGGTTCATATAATACTTTTGTTATCAGCTTTATTTAAATGAATCAAACGCGAAACCTTTTTATATTTATTTGTTTTATTTTTATTGTTTTTTAATTTAGTTTTGTTTGTTTTTATTCAAGCACGTCAACTCAATGTATTTCATTTCAAGAAAAACATTTCTAATTTAGCCTTTTTTTTAAGTTTAAATTTAATAATTAATTAATCTAATACTTCTATTTAATTTCAGCTCCATTTCAATCAAGCGGAAACAATCCTTAATAGTTTTATTATATATTATATAATAGTTTTACATTTCTGTTGATCCGCACACAAATCAAGCATCTCTCTCTTCTCCCTCAGACTCTTGAGTTGCTGTTCAGGATCACAAATGCTCAGAATGTGACCGTGATCGTTGAGAAGATGCTGGACTTCCTGCGCAGTTGCAACGACGAGCACACCATCATCCATCTGGTTGGGAAAGTCGCAGAGCTCGCTGAAAAATATCCTTTTAATTAACAGGACTTTAAGAATACATTACTTCGCCTGAAATTAACAAATGAGTCAGCTGTTATGCTCCTATGAAAAGCCGTACGTTTGCTCCAGATAACTCGTGGTTCATTCAGACGATGAATGAGGCTTTTTCCATTGGTGGAGATTTGCTGCAAAAGGACGTCCCAAACAACTTCATGCGACTGCTGGCGGAGGGTAAACCAGTACCTTAGACAGTCTTAAGAGCTGGAAACTGCAGTAGAGGGCGTTTCATTTCAAATTTCTGATATGTTTTTTTGTGTTTTTGTCCCAGGCTCTGAGTCTAAAGAGGAAGATGATCAGTTACGACTTTATGCTGTTGACTCGTATCTGACTGTGCTGAAGGGAAACACTTCTCATCTGCCCCAGTGCTTTTTACAAGTCATGAGCTGGGTGTGTACAACATATATGTGTATATATATATATATATATATATATATATTCATGTATACATACATACATATACAATGTTTTTTTTTTTTATACACAGCAGGTTTGATGATATTCTACTTTAAGGCTGATTGAAATCCTAGTGATAGGCTTCAAAATTAATTTTAAAACACCAATATAAATTTTAATAAATTAAGAATTTTTTTTTTGGTAAATGTATTTAAATAGTAAAAAACAAATCTTATATTTAAAGGGACAAAAAACGTAATAAACTTCTAAAGGAGAATTTTCGTGATGAAGTGAAAGACTTGTAAGTTACCACAGGTGTTTTCTTAAGTATATGGATTTTACAATATGCATTTTAATGTCAGTTGGCATTTTATTTCCTCAGAAAGCCACTTTGTATTTAAATTAATCAATTATGATGCATTTATTTTTTAAGCCAATGCAGGTCCCATTTTTTATTCAGCAGATTGTTTCAAACATTTTCACGGTAATAAACATTAAAATAATAGTGCTAATGTTGCAAAATTTATTATTCAAATGGCATTATTCAGCTAAATGTAGTTTGTTTTTGTGTTCTTATCTGATATTTCTTGAATATTAATTGTCTTGTCTTTTAAGAACCAACTGCGTATTCTGTAAAATTGTTATTTAATATTAAAATGAAATGCCTAACCTTTTATTAAATTATTGTATTTTTTATTAATAATTTATTTAATATGAATTAATTAATAGTGCTGTCAAATAATGAATCACATCCAATATAAAGGTTTTGTATGCATAATATATGTGTGTGTAATGTGTATATTATGTATATATAAATATAAACACATGCATGTATATATTTAGTAAATATAATGTTTATATATATGAAATATATTTATATATAATACAAAATATAAGAATATGATTAGATAAATGTATAAACTTAAATAATTTTAAAATAAGTACTGTATGTGTCTGTATTTATATATACATAATAAATATACACTGTACACACAAAAACTTTTTTGAATGCGACTAATTATGATTAATTGTTTGACAGCACTATTAATTATTAATGTTTTATATTAATTATATATAAATAATTGAAATAAATATAAATTAATATTATATTGCATTATACAGCATTATATTGGTATAAAAAGATGGATAACTGGTTAATCAATTTAAAACTGTCATAGAAATATAAATGGGATACATTTTGATTAAAAGTGATAAAATGAGCCAAGTGTGTGATGCTTTTTGTGTCTGTTGCTCTTGAATTGAAGTGATGGTGTTCTTCTGGAAACTCACCTGTGATATTTGTTCATCTATGTGTGCACAGGTGCTTGGAGAATACACTCACCTGCAGGAGTCCGTGGAGCAGTGCGAGGTCATCCGGCTCCTGACGCAGCTGCTGGATCAGAGGAGCGTGAGCTCGGAGACACGGGTCTGGATTCTTTCTGCTCTCACCAAGATCTCTGAGGGCCAGACAGACTTGATTCTGGACCTGGCTGAGAGTCTTTCGTCCTCGCAGGACACGGTGCTCCGTCAGCAGGCCCAGGAGCTGCGTCACCTCAGCCAGGACTCACAGCTCCATGAGTGGGTCCTGCCCCGTGGAGCACCCTGGGATGGCACAGAGGTAACAGTCCTGATTGTTTCTCTATGACATCTTATTAACGCTGTCTAACTTTTGGAAGGTTAGTGCAGAAAACTCAATACATCAATTTTGTACAAAAGTGTACATTTTAGGATGTTTGCACACTTTAGGTCACTTATGGTGAAGAAAACACAAAACCGAGCCCATATAGACATTTAGTGGTGTAACATATTGTAACGGTTAATTTTAGATCCCTTAACTAGTTACTTATTTGCATGCATATTACTAGAATATTAGCTATTTGTTAGTAGTGATTAAGCACATATTAATGACTTATTCTGCATGACCTTATTCTACATTTCTAATCCTCCTCAATACCTAAACTTAATATGTACATAATATGTAAGTGTAATATATCAGGAATAGGAAGCTCAAAAGAACAGAATTGATTTAAAATGGAAATCTTTTGTATTTTTCGTATTTATTTTTGATCAGTTTAAGTATTAATTTCCTTTGAAAATATTATTATTGATCCCAAGCTTTTAGTGTAAGTGTGAACATGAAGTGGATCTGAAGCAGTAAAACATCTTCGAAACCGCTGTATAAACTGCCCCAAAATACCCAAACCCACTGCTGTAGTGTGTGTATTTTCTTCCCAGGTTGATTCTTCTCTGTCGTTTCTGGACGGGTTTGTGTCTGAGGCTTTGGCTGCAGGAGCTGCGCCATATAAACCCCCTCATCAGAGACAGGAAGAGCTGTGTGAGGACAGAGGTACGGCCATCATTCACCCTCATCACAACGCTTGCTGTTATTTATACTATAGTGTACTCTGTAGTTTACCGCATATTTGTGACCCTGGAGTCTGAAATAGCACTGATATATTTGTAGCAATAGCCAACAATACATTGTATGGGTCAAAAATATTTTCCGACCATAAATGATTTTCGATTTTTTTTTGCACCCTCAGATTACACATTTTCAAATTGTTGTATCTAAATATCCAAATATCGCCCTGCCCTAACAAACAGTACATCAATGAAAGCTTATTTAGAAAATGTAATCCTTGGTTTGTGGTCCAGGATCACATATATGCACCCTGTCCTTAAATGAATATTTGTCATTATGTACCCTCATGTCATTCCAAAATTGTTTGACTCACTGTTAATTATTTTTGTAGCATTAAATCTGGAGCCGTACAGTTTTTCTCTGCCTGTAAGTTTGTCATCATGTAGCATCACTGACAGACAATCTCCCACACTGCTGTCCGTCAGCTCAGGACTCTCAGGAAACAGCACTGAACTCTCACAGAAGGCAGGGTGAGTATGTGTGTAGTTGTACACAACAGCTCAAACGTTTGGAGGCAGTAAGATAATACTTTTATTCAGCTAGGATGCATTAATGTTACAAAAGATTTCTAATAAATTGAGAATTTTCTATTAAACAATTGGTTTCCACAAATATATAAAGCACAGCAACTTTTTTTTTATTCAGCTTTTTTAAATTCAGCTTTGATCACAGGAATCAATTACATTTTACAATATATTTAAAAGGAAAACAGTAGATTAAAAAAAAACAAAAAAACAATGGTTTAAAATTGTAATAATAATTCTGTATTTAACAAATAAATGCAAGCTTGATGAGTTGGAGACTTCATTAAAAACCCTAAAACTTACTGAGCTCTAAATTTTAAACAGTACTGTGTACAGTATATGATATGTTTGTATTAGTGCTGTCAAATGATTGTTTGCGATTAATCACATCCAAAATAAAAAAAAATGAGTTTAGATATGTGTGTATACTGTGTATATTTATTATGTGTATATATAAATGCAAACACATGCATTTATGTATTTAATAAAAATATGCTATATTTATTAATAAAAATCTAAATATATAAATGTATATACATGTAAATGTTTTCCAAATGTGAACTATATGTGTATGTATTTATATACAGTCATAGCCAAATTTGTTGGCACCCCTGAAGTTTTTCCAGAAAATTAAGTATTTCTCACAGAAAAGTATTGCATTAACACATTTTTGGCTATACACGTTTATTCCCTTTGTGTGTATTGGAACAAAACAAAACAAAAAAGGGAGGGAAAAAAGCAAACTTCAGAAAACAGGCTGGACAAAATTATTGGCACCCTTTCAAAATTGTGGATAAATAAGATTATTTCAAACGTGTGATGCTCATTTAAACTCACCTGGGGCAAGTAACAGGTGTGGGCAATATAAAAATCACACCTGAAAGCAGATAAAAAGCAGATAAGTTCACTTAGTCTTTGCATTGTGTGTCTGTGTGATTATTCACGATTAATCGTTTGACAGCACTAGTTTATTAACTTTGTGTATCATTTCAGCTCCAGCACTCTGATTCTTGAGGGTGTAAAGAGAGTTTGGGGGAGAGATGGGTACCTTCCACAAAAAGAAGCAACAGCACCTCCGGTGGATGAACCCATCGCTGCAGTTCAGGCCCCTGGCCAACAGGAGGCAGTAGAGAGAGTAGAGCCACAGCCGGAGCCCTCCACGCAAAACCAGGACAAACAGCAGCTGGCTTCATCATTGTTTGTCGGATTGGGAGTCGGTGGCTCCATGTCTCTGGTGAGAAACTTTTATTATACGATTGATTTGTGATATAGTGCGTTTATCTTACCATCTTGTATTGCTGGCACTTCTGTTTCCTCTTAGCTGGGGAAATCCGAAGCCCCGCCCCCTCGTTTTAGAAAAAAGCCCCGCCCCCATGAATCATCATCATTATCGTCGTCATCATCAGTCACCAGCGAGAGGTCTTCGGACTCTTCCTCTCATTCTTCACGTACCACGACCGACAACTTCCTGTACGGCAGTTTGCTGGAGGAGGAGCCAGCTACATCCATACCTGCTTTTGACCACACCCCCAAATCCACAACAGCCAATGGCTTGGTTCAAAACAAAGACACTAAAGAAGACAGACGTACAATACTAGGTGGCGATATGGTAATAGTGCGGCCCAGTACGATCCAGGACAAACATCCTCCACCTGTGTCTGCAGATCTGTTACCCGCTGACCTCAAAAACCTACCTCACTCTGATGTCATCAGCCTGACCTCTGACCCCAGCCTGTCTCTGTCCTCCTGCCGCCTCTTCAGAGATGAAGCTCTGCTGCTTGTGATCTTCATATCCAGCTGCACGGACGCTGTAATAAATGATGTTGCGGTGCAGCTGAGCTGCGAGGAGCTGGAGGTGTGTAATAGTCAGGAATTATTTTAACAATATTATACAATAAAATAAAACTGACCTCTTGTGTCTTAGACGACGAGTTTAAGAGGGAACGTCGTGGACTGTCTGGAGGCCAGGAGCACGTCTGTGTGTCATTATGCTCTGCTGATGGACGACCCTCACACCAACGTGTCCTTTACTGGGACCGTCTCTTATCAAACACAGCCGGGACACACAAGCACACTTCCTTTCTCTGGGACACTGTCCACAGCAGACTTCATCAGGTAATGTGTGTCTGACACCAAATCAAACTATTTTACATTAGTTTTCTGACATAATTATTATTAAACAGTTAAGACACACTGTATGCATTTATTAAATAATAAATCTTTCATTTGATTAACTTTGTCATATTAATTGCTAAAAATATATTTTACCTATAGCATGTAGCAGAGTAGCATTCTGGGTGTCCTGATTTGATTCCCGTCTTTCCCGATCCCATCGCCTTTCTTTCTCTCTCTTTCTCCCACTTCACTTCCTGTCTACCAACAATCCTATCAATATAAAGGCAAAAATAATTATATATTTATTAAAATATTATATATTTATTTAAGAATAGACCATTATTTTTAAATTGTGACCCAATAAAAAACTTAATGGCTGATAATTTAATCATGAAAATGTTTGTTTGTTTGTTTGTTTTTAAAAGAAAAACAGTGACATAATCTTTTGTGACTTGCAAAATAATCTTACTGAACAAATTTTGTATTTTATTTTTAAGAAATAAATAAAAGTAATAAAATGCATAGCAATAATAAATACATTAGTCAGTAAAAATTAAATTACTATCATTGAGATACTGATCATATTTTGATGTAGTTTCTATTTACTTTTTTACATTTTAATCATAGTTAAAACTTTTAATATTTTATGTCTAAATAATGGGTTTTTTTTTGTTTTACTAGCTGAGATTAAATAAGTTTAACTTTTTTAATATTAACAATAACCATAATGTTTTAAATATTAAATTATTAAATACTTTTATGTCAGTTTATTATCAAGTAAGTAACGTGTTAATAAATTTTGATTAATCGCATCCAAAATAAAAGTTTTAGTTTACTTAATATATGTGTGTACTGTGTATATTTATTATGTACATAAAAATACATATAGAGTATATATTTTTTTAAATATTTACATGTGTATATACTCTATATTTCTATATGTATATTTTTATATTTTATATAGAAATATATGTAATATCTAAACTTTT
>JAUMHP010000084.1:2882998-2894235 GCA_032361065.1 Enteromius trimaculatus
AACAGTTGACAATCGTATATTAGGTTAACAAAAATATTTATTTTGGAATGTGATTAATTGTGATTAATCATTTGACAGCACTAATTTATATTCATATAAATTATATCATATTTAAATACAATTAATATATAAATATAAAAATTTTCTTCAATATATACAAGCATGGGTGTGTATTTATATATAATGAATATGCAGAGTACACACACATATATTAAGTAAACTAAATATTTTTTGTATGTGATTAATCGTTTAAAAGCACTAAGGATAATAAAATATAATATAACTTTTTTCCTTCATGTAAAAAGGATATTTTACATATTTTGAGAAAAAAAAAATCATCCTAAATAATCTTCTAAAGGTGAATTTCGTTTTGCCGTTTCCAATTAGATTTATTTTGTCCCCCCTCTGAATTTAAAGTGAAACACAAATACCAACAAATGACTCATTTCACTCTTTGACTTTACGAGACTTATTGTAATGAACTAATTTCTCTGGGTCTCACACAGGCCTTTGGTTATAACCACAGAGGAATATGGGAAACTCTGGCTGTCTCTGTCCCATGACGTCAAACAGAATCTGAAACTGCTCACAGATGCCGGTGACCCCCTTAGAACCACCCTGAATGCCCTCAAAGACGCCCTACGGCTACATGTAGTGGACATCATTGGTAAATTAAACAGCCTCCAATTTCCCTACTTCATTGTGATTTTATATTCCATTTCAAACATGCGCTATACTAACTAACTGACTATAATGTACACACTATTCAGGAGCTATTGAAGTCAAGTGGTGTTGTTGTTTCAGGCTCTGAAGGAATCGTAGCATGTCGCCTGCTCAGCGGCGCCCCCTGTCTGCTGCACTGCAGAGTGAACGGTTCTGCTCTGGCCATGTGGCTTCGCTCTCCTCATCCAGCTCTCCCAGACTGCATCCTGTACCACTGCCAGAGAGCGCTCGCACAACACTGAAGAAGACCCACGAACCCCTGCAGAAATGACTGTTTGAAAGCAGTACCTGTGTATTGCTGGTCTTATGCCCTGACTAATAACTTCAATGATATATATTTTTTGTACACATTAACTGAGCTGAATTCTGTCACACTTACATACAGTAAAAAATATTTATTGATTTTAAACATTTGTGGTTTGGTCTGTACTGGTGGGTATATTCGTGTTTATTTGCAGAGGGGGAAAAAAAGTCATTGTTTTCAAAATGTTATTTTATTCACTGTAGTCAGTTATCAATACACTTCATTAGAGCAAAAAAACAGAGTAACTTTTCCTATTCATAAAGCAGTGCGTATATGTCTATCAAATACTTCTGCTATTTTCATAATACTTCACGTGTCTGCTTTAGTATTTAATCTATTAAATATTCTTAGTTTTCTCAATTACGCAATGCAGTCTCAAAATAGTACATTACCGCAAGTTATTTTTTATAAACATGCAATGAAAACAGACATTTTTCTTTTCTTTTTTTTTTAAAGTGGACATTATTCCAAAGAATATGTGCCGTCTTCATAATCCTTCATAACAACGTAACAACTTTCAATCTTCAGCATTTTGATGGACATCACCAAGACATCACTCATTTTTGAGCACCTCCCTCCATTCATCTCCAATCTGGTACTTATCATTTACTTTTCACAATACAGTCAATTCCAGTAAATAATATTCCGTCTCATTAAATGTAATTTAAACATGTTACATTATGGAAGTTAAATGGGTTACGAATTCCATTTCGTGTTAACTTCGTAATCGGTTAGATGGGATGCAGCGCTACAGATCATACACTACGGCAAATAATCACTTTAGCAGTATGATAAACTAGTACATGTGACAAAACTTGTTTTTTGTTGTCATTGCCAAACTAAACTACAAACTTTGTTTTTTTTTTGTTTTTTGTTTTTGTTTTTTGAGGTGAGCTAGAACACTTTAAAGGGATAGGTCACCCCAAAAAAAAAAAAGAAATCTGTCATTAATTACGCTGTCATTAATTATTAAAAACCCATAAGAGCTCTTCAAAACACATATTAAGATATTTTTGATAAAATCTGCATAGACAGCAAAGCAACTGACACAGTCAAGGCCCAGGAACAATTAATTGTTAAAAACAATGTTATGAAGCTACAAAAATGAAAAATATTTTAATTTTTGCTCTGGAGATGAACGAAGCTCTTATGGATTTGGGACGACATGAAGGTGAGTAATTAATGACAGAATTGTGACATTTCTTTTGGATTAGCTACCCCTGTAAGTGCACAAGTCATGTGTATGTTTTGGTCAAATACTGGTATGCATCGAGTTTGAGGTAAGTTCAACTGTTTGTGTATAGCAAGTCATAAAAATGCAGTCTTGACATAGAGAGCAAACTGAAACTCTTTAGTTCAATGTAAACTGCTCAGTGCGCCTTTAAAGGTTTCTATTCCTGTGTTTTCTGAGCGCGAGGAATGAAACGCATGGCCAGGCAGTCGGGATCCTCTTCCACCGGCTGCATGGAGAGGTTGTTGGTCTGCTTGATGGTGCTGACGGTGCAGCCTTGACGAGGACAAACCGTGAACCTCGACAACAGGGTCACCAGGATGGCCTTCGTCATCACCATAGCGATGTGCTTCCCGACGCAGGCCCGCGGACCGCAGCCGAACGGCTGGAAGTAACGGCTGGGAACCTGGGAGGGAAGCAGCCACCATTACGATCACAATAGTACAAAACAGTGCTAAAGTTATGGCAGCGGAGGGTAATGCACTTCCACTGTGTTTATTTCAAAGAATGTTAAGGTATTTACACAGTTATGTACTACAAATATCATAGTTAAACTCTGGTTAGTCTAGAAAACCCTTGGCTAATTTGTGGTTACCATGGTTTAACGATAAGTAACCATGTTTTGTTTTGCTGTTTTGGTAAAACCATTTTCGTGGGCTGTCACCATGCTATCCCTGCTGAAAAAAAACCAGCTATTTTCAGCCTAAGCTGGTTTTAGCTGGTCTCCCAGCTAAGACCAGCCTGCCCTGGCAAGCTGGAAATGTGGCCGAAACCCCTCTAAAACTGGCTTGCTGACCGGCTTAAATCAGCTAAGACCAGGCAACCAGCCTAAGCTGGTTTTAGCTGGTCGTTCCATCTGGGGCCTGTTCCATAAAACAAGTTTACCAAATAAGCCAGGTTTATTTCAGTTAGTCTGACTTATTGACAGTTCATTTGGTTTAAAATAAGTCTGACTATCTGCCATAAGCCTGGCTTATTTGGTAAACTTGTTTTATGGAACGGGCCCCTGGTCTCCCAGCTAAGACCAGCCTGCCAAGCAGAAAATGTGCCCAAAACCCCTCTAAAACCAGCTTGCTGACCGGCTTAAATCAGCTAAGACCAGGCAACCAGCCTAAGCTGGTTTTAGCTGGTCGTTCCATCTGGGGCCTGTTCCATAAAACAAGTTTACCAAATAAGCCAGGTTTATTTCAGTTAGTCTGACTTATTGACAGTTCATTTGGTTTAAAATAAGTCTGACTATCTGCCATAAGCCTGGCTTATTTGGTAAACTTGTTTTATGGAACGGGCCCCTGGTCTCCCAGCTAAGACCAGCCTGCCAAGCAGAAAATGTGCCCAAAACCCCTCTAAAACCAGCTTGCTGACCGGCTTAAATCAGCTAAGACCAGGCAACCAGCCCAAGCTGATTTTAGCTGTTTTTTTCTGCAGGGATGTGAAAAAACAAATATTGAAATGGCATATACACAAAAACATGGTACTACCAGACCATGTGTAAAAAATAGTAGCCTAATACAACAGATTTGTTTTATTTCCATGCTAATTCGTTAGATTAGTTTACAGTTGATTATTTAGATATTGTGAAGATGTATAAAATATATGGATATTTGTAATAGAATATCTACTATTGGTATAAAATCTGCAAATGCACCAATCTATGGGTATACTGTATATATATATTTAAGAAAACCCCTTTATATCCAGATTTTATTTGATCTTCAATCATGTCTGATTGTCCCAGTACTTACGGTGTTCTCAAAGTTCTCCAAGTTGAATTCGTTGGGTTTTTTGAAGAACTCAGACTTGTGCATGCGTCCGATGTTCAGGATGAGGTTCGTCCCCTTCGCCACTCGGTAGCCATCGATGTAGTCATCCTCCAGAGCCCGTCTCATGATGAAGTCCACCACCGGGTGGAACCTCAAAGACTCTTTGATAAAGCGCTCTAGAACGTTCAGGTTCTGCAGGTTGGCCGACTCTACTTCCCGTTCACCTGAGAGGACAAGAAAGGTGCAAAAGTTGATGAGTTAAACCAGTTTTGATGATTTCTAGCCAGTTTGTGGACATTGGCTGGCTAGTCCGCTTGATCTAGATTGGACTACTAGACCATTTTTGTCATGGCTAACTAGAGTTGGCAAGCCTAGCCTAGCTGGTTACAAACTAGCTATTTCAATTACCACGTTGACCACCTTAGAGATTAACTACATGGTTTCAGATGTTAAAGGTTGTCTTGTAAATGTTTAACTATACCTATCTGAGATTGTATCTCCAGTACTATCTGCTCCTCCACAGCAGAGTTCTGCTTCAGCAGGAGAAGCATGAAGAACAGACTGATAGAGAGGGTATCTGGAGCGGCGATCACCATCTCCAGCACACATTGCCTTACGTCATCCGCAGACAGCTCGTCGTGGTTCTACAGACACATGTGGTAATTAGCATGTTGTGTTGCTTTAATAAATGAGATGGCACATAAATAGAGTCCGTGTTTAGCACACCTGGGCGAATATCAGCTCTGTTGCGAAGTCTGTCTCATCCAGCTTCTCCATGTTATTGATGGCCTGTCTCTTTTGCTCCACAAGCTTTTCCATTTCATCCTGCAGCTCTTTTCTGCAAGAGAACACTTCTTAACTTAGCTTTTAGTAATTTCTGGTTTTATGCCACTAAATTAGACTTCACCAATCAAATTAGGGGTCATTTGCATAATCCTTAAAGGTACAGTGGCAAAAAAAAAAAGCTTTTACGTTGACATGCCAAAGAGTTATATTGTTATTTGTACATAAAACCTTGAGTCTGAGGTGGACTCACGCTGCCAGGTGGTATTTTTTGTACACAAAGTTTAGTCTGAAGAAAACGTCTGGCTGTATGAGAACCGTCTGCCAGGTACTGAAATACCGGTGGATCTTTATCAGCAAGTCTTTCTCTGCATAGAACAAGCATAAAGAAAGATGAATGTATGCTTACTGTTTACTTTTTCAAATAAGTAATTTGACACTTCCTTCAGCCTAGAGGACACCTGTTGACACCTAATTTCACTTTAGGTGTGAAAAGGCCTTTACAATTGCCAAAGTTTAAGTGGGTTACTAAAAAACAAATAAGCAAGCCAAGCTCAGGTGACATGCATTACTTTCAGTAAATAGTAACTAAGTGACACAGTTATTAACTTTTTATGGAGTGGCACAATATTGTAATGCATTACTTTTAACAGGAACTTTCTCCAACACTCATCAGAAGTACTACATTACAATCTTTTCCTTTGTTAATATATATAATTAAATCAATCAGACCGTATATTATTAAATGGCTAACCATTGAGAGGGATTCTTAGGAAGAGTCTATTAGAGACATCTACAACGATGCAGCGCAGAAGATTGAGTACGTCCACATGTCCTGACTGGTCTGTGAACTCTTGCAGGATGTTTAGCTGTTTGTTAGTTGCGCTGACACACACGTCTACTGACTTCTGGAGACCCGGACCTGTAAGAGCTAGAGTACACACACACACACACATAAACGATAGATTCTGGTGAATGTGTGTATGAGCTGTTCTGAGACCAGTTCAATGAATAACACCCACCTTTAGTGAAGTATGTTCTGACTTTCTTCCACAGTGCGATGTTGCTGTTGAAGATAATGCCTTGTTCAAACATGCCGATGCACTGCAGACCTTTTTTACTGGCAAACCTCTCAGTGTAATTATTACTCTTCAGAACATGATACACGGCAGAGGACCTGAAACAGTTTTACATTTTTAAAACACTAAAAATGGTTCCCTCAGGTGTTGCATTCCTCATTATACACATAATTGGGTTTTATGGACTTGAGTAGCAGACTTTTTAACCCTTGTGTGGTCCTACACTTAGTACACTTAGGTTCTTTAGAGACAACACAATTATTTAGTAAAAAATGTTTTATTAACTGCATTTTCCTTACACTAAACCATGTCAAATTTGTATAACATTTTTGCATAAACTGTTTTTGTATACAAACCTATGTAAAAAGAAATATCATAATAATTTTTATACACATTTTTAAAATATGATAATTCCTCTAACTCCTACACAAATGTGAAGTAAAAACATTAATACACATAATAGAATTACATTTGTGTACAAAAACCCAATTATTTTATTACTAGATTATGTTTCTAAAGACCCTGAAGACCTGAGTGTGAATTTTTTTTTTTTTTACACTAATATAAAATCAAGCTGATATTCCAATTTGTTTTGTATAGTAGATCTAGCAAGTGTTTATTTTAAATCTCAAACCATTTAGATGTAAAAGACCCTGAAGACTGCACAAGGGTTTTAAAGTTAATTTGAATTTGATGGAGTTCTTGAACATTCCTGGAACAAGTGGTAACGTTTAAAAATGGTAGACGAACGTGTTCCATGAAAAACTTGTTCCATGAACAATGCAGAAATAATATTTTTGTGGGAACATTTTGAAACTATCGTTAAAAACCAGTTAACTTTGAACAGTTATTATTGGAAAAATATTTGTAGCTGAAAAACATTTGTTCATAAAGTTGTGAGAACATGCCAGAACATCTGGGAACGTTCCCTGACTGAATGATGTTCATGTTTTTGAGAACTTGCTTGCTAAGTATAAAGGTCTCTTCTCCGTTGATCCAGACCCGAGCAATGCTGCCATATTTCTCGTTGTAGTAGTTGCATGCGGAGCCTATCCCCATCCACAGAAACCTGCTGTAGCTCATAACTGGACCGAGACCCAACCACCACCCCGGACCTGAAAACATGACATCACATCCAGCGTGATCAGTCGGTAGGTTGTTCCCTGTATATCTGATAGGTTTTCACTCACCTGGGATGGCTGAATGGTTCCTCCAGTTCTTGGCTGTATAGACTCTGTGCAGCAGAATCAGCAGTAATGTCCCTGTCAACACCAGTAATGTTCCCTGCACCGCTGCAGAGATGTTTACTGTGCCCTTGACAACCTGCTCCATCATCACGTCATCTGCTGACACAGCTTGTGCACCTAAATATTATAAAGTGCCTTTAAATGTTGGAAACGGCACTGTAAAACTGCAATGGAGTTGCAAATAAAAAGTTTTGGAAAAAAAATGTATTCAGGGGAAGGTAGTCTGGGAGGTTTTTTTTTTTCGCCTCCTTATCCAAATGTATCTTGCTTCTCTTATTTCCTTTGCTACCTCTCGACTGACCTGTCTTTCCCCCCAATGTGATGTTTGTGTATGGTCAGAGGGGTCCCATTTCAATGCATGTAACATTGTATGTGACAAATAAAGGCTTCATCATCATCAAAAATGGGCTTCTCTAGAATAAAATAAAGAAACATTAAGCTTATTTTAAGCTATAGTTAGCAAGGCAAAATTACCCATGTTCATTTAACTTAACACCAGTACTAAAGTGACTAAAACCGAATACAATAAAATTAACAAATAAATATTTATTTTAAAATCTACATGGACATATTTCGGATGAATGACATAAAATATTGAAATTTTGAATAAATTGCAAGAGAAAGTATAAAAATACAGTTTAATTCAAAATACTAACAAAAATGTGTTTGTGGGCTTTTTTTTTTATTTTTAGTTGACATGCTACATGCTTTCACATTCTGCTAAATATCTACAAAGAAGAAAGTACTGAGTTTCAAAAAGTCATTATGATGTGTCCTGTACTTAACCATGTGAATTAATATGTAAACATTATTTAGTCCAGCTAATAAATGACAGCTCTGCCTGATGAACTGACGTCCACTGGAGTATTATAACAAACACACTCACCTCTTTACATCTGCATCCGCTTTTTTAAATGCGCTGTTCAGTAGCTCAGAGCTGCCGTTAACGTGCTTCCATCATCCTGAAGTTCATTAGCTGGTGTTTTAGCCCAATATATAGTCTTTCCCCTCTTCAAAAGTGCTTTAAAATCCTCGTTGCCATGATACGCCTATTTTCCTTGTAAAGTGTCATTGAAATCCCAAAGCAGAACAGACCAGAACAATAAAACAATGATGGACCAAAGTAGAGTGGGCTTTTATACTACTCCAGAAAAAACACATAAAATAGTCAGTGTGGGATGCTGTTAGCTCTTTAATGCGAAACACATTTTATACCCCTCATTATTTTTCAGGGGTTTATTGAGCTTTGTCTTGGTTCCAAATCCGCTGTCATTCATTCTCTAAAGGGCCTTTAGTAAAGGCAGGTCAGACTGACCCAGAACTGCAGGAGTGAGTGAGTGAGGGAAACAATGTTGCCAAAAACATCTGAGCGTTCATTCCACATCCTAAAGCACACATAATACATTTTACCATGCTGTCTACTTTCAATGACACATAAATAAAAGGCTCTTGTATGATGTTTTAAATGAAACAACTCAATCTTGAATGTTATTTTTTTGTAAAGCCTATTGTTTTGTGGGAAATTCAGTGTGGTATCTTTAGACATGTATTGTGTGAAAGATAGGAAAAGGTAGCCTAATTGAGGTAGGCCTGCAATAAAAAGTTTCTAAAATAACTAAAATGGAAGAATCAGCCATACTGCATTTGGAAGCTGCTTAGAAATTTACTCAAAAACCTGACTTTTAATATTCATTAACCACCCCTGCACCTCGGTTTACATTGACTCAGCAGCACACAATGACTGAACAGTCTCCGACCGATACAGATGTCTTTCAACACTTGAAATGAGTTGGTCTTTAAACATTTGAGGCAGATTTAAGAAAGCTCTAGGTCATTTTGAATTAGATCTAGTAGTTTCGTTTAAAGAAGCCTGGGAATGGAGATCTGCGATTTTGTGTATTTTTGAAAAAGGTATTTGTTTCTGTTTGCATGTGTTATTTTTAAATTGCAGCGCGTTGAGCTCTCTCGGCCACCGTAAAATACTGATAGATTGGTGTTAAATTAAGAGTCTGCACAGAGTTTGGCAAAACCGCTTTCTCTTTTTATGCTCCTTTCTCATTGAATGAGATACAGAGTATCCTAAGGCTGGAAATTCTCCCTTCTCTGAATACTTTTAAAAATATTCTATGGTCTAAGTGTAAGGAAACATGTAATTGTTTTAATTAAGAGGTTAGTTTGAATTTCTTTGTGTGAGTGTGTATGTAAATTGTTGTGTAATCTTTGTGCTGTCATTTTGGCCAGGACTACTAGAGTCTCACAGGGAGAGGGACATTCGAGGACCCTGACGAAGGGGTCAGGGTGGTTCATCCAGTCCAGCAGCCTGATTATTTTTGGCGCTCTTTGTTCGCCTTTGTTTGTGAGGGCGATCTCCTTCAGAAGGGGGTTTGGATGATCGGACTAGAAGACAGACAGTTCTTATGATGGTTAGATGGAGGAATAGATACTTGTGTTTTTTGGCCGTTTTTCCAGAAGCGCATTTCTAAGGTCATGCACTGATGTGGGACAAGAAGGCCTGGCTCTCAGTCTCCGCTCTAATTTATGCCAAAGGTGTTCTATCGGGTTGAGGTCAGGACTCTTTGCAGGCCAATGAAGTTCATCCATGTCTTCATTGACCTTGCTTTGTTCACATGTGCACAGTCATGTTGGAAGAGGAAGGGGCCAGCTCCAAACTGTTCCCACAAAGTTAGCAGCATGGAATTGTCCTGGTATGCTGAAGCATTTAGAGGGGCCAAGCCCAGCTCCTGAAAAACAACCCCACACCATAATCCTCCCTCCACCAAACTTTACACTTGGCACAATGCAGTCAGACAAGTACTGTTCTCCTGGCAACCTCAAACCCAGACTCATCCGTCAGATTTTCAGATGGAGAAGTGTGATTCGTCACTCCAGAGAACGTGTCTCCTCTGCTGTAGAGTCCAGTGGCTGTGTGCTTTACACCACTGCATTTGACGCTTTGCGTTGCACTTTGTGATGTGTGGCTTGGAAGCAGCTGCTTGGCCATGGAAACCCATTCCATGAAGCTCTCTGCGCATGGTCCATACAGGACTTATATCAAATATGTCATTATTAACAGCAGTTGTTAACATTTTTGTATAAATTCAGTAAATATTTACTATAAAAGCTAATAAAAGCATGCATATTTGTAGCTTGGTTACTTATCTAATGCAGTGATCTTCCTACATGTGGTTAAAGTATCCACTGTGTTCTTGTTTAGCTTTCAGTATATTTGTCATGTTTTTAGTTGCTCCAGTAGAGGGCGTCTATTCAACATGTAATAATTTCAGATTTGTTTGTAGTGTTGGAATCTAAAGACGTAAATCCCCATTTTTCGTGCACAGTTAGGAAAAGTAATTAAAGGGATACAATAAATCAGTTTCTACTGACGCTGCAGCGAGCGGAGATTCAACGACACGTCTGCCTCAAACTATAGAAACTTTGAAAACATAGATTTGCTCATTAAATTAGTCTGTCCGAGAATATTCGAAGCGGATATAAAGACAGTAATGTTTGACTTTCACTTTTGAAGTAGGTCTTGTAGTCATTTCCGTGAGAATGGAGAACTGCGGTTTTTTCTTCGAGAAAAATATGTTGGGTTTGAGTTCACCTGTTTACTTTTAACTTTTACATCTTTTAAAAATATGTTTCTAAAAAGTCAAGTTAGTCGCGAGGGCTTTATCTAATTATTACTGTAATTAAGTAGTTTTTAACCGAAAGGATGTTCTTCCTGTAATTACAGTTAAGTTTATTCTTCATCAACATCACGGAAAGTGTGATGCTTATAAAACTTTACTTATAGGGTATAGGGTTTATTGCCTTAATAATAAAAAATAGCAGACATGATGAACGAATAGAATTGCCTTAATGTAGGACAATATTTCACTAAAGCTTGAAATTAAAAAAAAATTCCCACTTTAAAGCTGTATGAGATAAATTTCTGATGTTTTCTTCTGTATTTGTGATGTTGTTCTTCTGTATTAGTGTTGTTGTGTTGGTTTGTGTGTCTCAGTGCCTCTGAAGAGCATCTCAGTGGAGGTTCTGGTTCAGGATCATGTCTCCACAGTCTCCTCCACTCTGCAGTATGTGAATGAGGAAGAGCGCCCCCTGGAGGCC
>JAUMHP010000084.1:2908113-2919425 GCA_032361065.1 Enteromius trimaculatus
ATACAAACACATGCATTTTATAAATCTGTTTATGCATAAATATATATATATATATATATATATATATAATATTTATTTTCAGCTGTATTTTTGTGAAGTTTTGATTTTGGTTAATGCTAATAAGTCTGCTATGAAGTCTATGAAATGTAATGACATTTAAATGCAGCACTTAATTATGTTTTTTTTTTTCTCATTCTCATAGAAGCTCATTCAGGAGCGTGCATCAAACGACCCAGACTGGACGAGAAGAACGGTGGAGCAAAAGAGGCTGAGAAACCGGCATCAGAGACCAATACGAAGACAGCGACACAGGATATTGTGTGGCCTGAACCTTTAACCAGGTCATCTACTGACGTGAGAACAGTCGTAGCGCCCCCTCCTGGTGTGGAGTTCTCACTGCCAGAGGGCTGCCAAAATTTGGGGGAAGTTTCCCAAAGCACCACAAAAGAAATACAAAGTTTTCGGTTGGTAAATTCAGATCAGAAGCTCGCAGAGTCACAGTTTTGAGCCACATTACAACCTTTTCAAATAGTTTTTTCTGTCTATAGGGAGAAACATTTCCAAGACGTGACAGATCAAAACATCCTCCAGCCTCTTGGAAGTATAATTTCAGTTCTTGACCAAATGATGAATAAAGAGGTGAGGACATGCTATAGCAGGGGTCTGGTGGATATTTTTGTGTGCAGTGTTTGGTAAAGGACTGTAACGCTTCATCAGGTGCGTAATGGATGCCTCGTGGTGTCTGACTGGAGTGTGTCCATACGCTGTGCTTGTGAACGTGCGCTGATGGGCCTCGCTGAACGGTACGACACTTCTTGGACTAACAGAAGTTTCACCTTAAAATCACCTAGAGCAGATAAAGACATGCCTGTTATGGGATAATAAATTCAGTGCTTTTGTGTTTGATGAAGGGTGCTGGTTGTTTTTATTGGAGATGCGAATGTTCCAGTCAAAACTGATGATGGGTGAGGCAGTTATTGCATATATTTTTGATTTGTTGTATGAAGTGCAGAGCAGAATTTATCTTTTTGAATTTTTTTCATTGATATATATTTGTATATATATATATATATTGCATTTATTTGTAGGAAAAATACTTAAACAAAAAAAAAAAACTTTATCTGACATATGTTTAAACACTATCTTTTTTGGTTTTGTTATTTATTACTGTTATAGTTTTTTATTAAAAAAAATTAATTAGCTTTAATTTTTATATTCCGTTGTTACATTTTTGTTTTATTCTTAGTCATTTTTCAATGTACTTCAATTATTAACATGTTATTTATCTGTTCAACATTACTGTTTAGGTTTCATTTATGTTAAATTCAGTTTACGCGTTAATTCAGTTTTAATTTGTTATTCACTACTTCTGCTTTTATTTTTAAATTACTTTAATCGACATTGACTTTTCTATCATCTAAAATATTTACATTATTTTTTCCAGGAGAGCTAATAAAAATACATCACGACGGCCAAGCCTTTTTCTGCCACTTTAATTCAGTAAATTAGATATTATGTGAAAAATAAAAACAGTGGCTGAGTTTCTCTCTGTCTCTTCAGGAAGGTGTTTCTAGTCCAAATCTGTGCTGAAGAAACTGAAGAGAAGTGCGTGAACTGTTTGTCACTGTGTCTGAGAGAGGTACGTCATCACATCTAATATTGTCTCAGAGTTGACTTTATTTCTGTGAAGTCACTTCTTCCACTACTTCTTTCACCTCTTCCTGCTGGTCTCCAGGGTGAGAGCTTCACAGCAGGATTCATGCAGGCGGTTCTGAGCCTGATTCTCCCTCTGGCGTATGAGTTTAACCCTGGTCTGGTGCTGGGGGTCGTCACAGACTGTGGGGCAAAGACTCATTTGGCACCAGTCTGGGGTCACCTGACCAGCCTGCTCCAAGGCCTGGCAGGGGGGCAGATGCTCACCCTACTGCAGGTCAGAGTTTTTAAATATATATATATGTGTGTGTGTGTGTGTGTGTGTGTGTATGTGTTTGTGTGATGTTCATTTCAAATGTATTTATTTACTTTAAAAAAAAATCATTTATTTAATTGTTTTAAATAATATTTACTAAATATATTTAATGTAATGTATTTGTTTTAAATATCTTTTTTTAATAAATATATTAATTATTTATTCATTTTAAATGTATTTGTGTTTATTTTTATTACTTATTTTACTTATTGTTACTTATTTGTTGTACTGTTTTATTTTACATATATTAATTTACTATATTTATTTTTAATAAATTTAATTTAAATGCTTGTTTACATGTATTTTGTATTTATTTTACATTTATTTCTTATTGTACTTGTTCTGTGTATTTTTATTTTATTTTATGCCTCAGTCATCTATATAAGAGTTCCTTGCTACTAGTAAATCATCCTACCTGTATGTCTTAAGGGCTACGACACAGAGCTGCTGGAGGTTACGGTCTCTGCCCTCTCTGGGGCCCCTGTTCCTCCCCTCGGGCCCCCTGGGGCCCTCAAACCTGAAGATGTTCAGATGATGGAAAAGCAGCGACAGAGGCTCCAGAAACGCTGGAGTTTGGTCCAGAAGTGTTTGAGCAAAGGTACTATTGCCGCAGTTCATTGAGCATTTTTTCAAAACTAACTCATCTTAAAATTCATACATGGTGAATTATATGTGTTGCATCATCTTGGAATACACTCCTAGATTAATAAACTAATAATAATGTTTGTTTGTGCCGTTTCAGAAAGCTGATGGAATCCTCTGAAACACTGAATGTCCTGCCTTTTGATGTTCAATTATCAAAAATAATATTGTTTGTACTTTTTGTATGGCATTAAAAAAACCTGTTACAGCTTTTCTTGATAGTTTTTGTTTGGCCATGATGTTTGTGTGGGAAGTAAGCATATTATAAATGTTATATTCTGAATTATATATTATAAACCACTTGTTTTACTCATTTGGATAAAAGCAACAACTAAATGAATAAATGTAAAAAGAGCAATGTTTTAATAATTATTAGTTTTCTATACTGTAGCAGTGTTAGTGAGTGGACGTGTGTATCTTTCTATGACTAACTCTAAGGGTGTGGCTCAAGACTGTGCCTCTCAAAATATATCTGGAGAGAAAATTTGCTCATACTTCCTTTTTATTTTTTGTACTGATATTACACTATATCTGCACTGCTTTCTGGTAAGTTCTTCACCACACCCAGAGAAAACGGTGAGTATGGCTGTTGCTGTTATATTTTTCACATTTATTAATCATTGTTTTTTTTATTATATTAGATATTATTACACAATTATCATGAAGTTGTATTACAGATATGCCAACATTATCATCTATATTCAAATGTTTGATGTTGTTTTTCATGATCTTTATTGTTTGCATGTGATGGTTTTCCAAACCCACTGCTTGGTAAATATAACCGTTTCCAATTGGATTCTAATTGATACCCACAAGGGGGCGCTGAATGGCTACAATACCCCATTTAGAACTATTTCTGTCTTATTGGTGATATTTGTATTGATGGCATTCTCATCTATATCTTTAGGCATTAATCAGTTGGTTTTGACGTTACAATGACTTGACAGCTGTAATGTACAAAATTAACTACTTTTAAACGTGTTTGAAATTTTATCTACTAAAAGGCTATATTGGCTGCCCTCATGTTAAATTACACTACAATCAATTCTATACATTGTACTTGTGTCCCTCACAGCCTCGTTTTTATTCCTGTTAATCATTAAACATGGCGTTACCCTTAATAATATCTGCTAATTCTAATTAATACCCAGTAAACAAGCATAAACTGGTTCTTTATTCTACACATAAATGTAAAATCTGTTATTTTATAATTTTTGCTGATTAGTCCGCGCCGAGAAGAGTAACGTGAGTAAGCACGTGATTTTAGTCACCGCTGAGAAAAGTAACATTTACCACGTGACTTTCCCGTCCATCCCAAGCAATATTTCTCTATACAATATTTTACATATCCTAAATGACACTGAGATAATGTGTTATCCGTTCAGTTAAAAATACATATAAAGAGTTAAATCTGTGAAAAAATAATTTTATCACGTCGTACCTGACCAATCAGAGGCCAGATTCGGGCCACCACGCCCCGCCCCTCATGAACAATACTAATTTCCATTCTTCTCACTCGGCTGAAGCCGCAGCGGAGCAGATGGCAGCGAACCCCACCAAACCATCCGGACTGACGGGCAAGATGAAGAAGGACGAGTCGCTGCTGGGAAAACTGGGAGGAACGTTAGGTCGCAAAAAGAAGCAGAAAGAAGGTAATAGTTACTTAACACAGGAACGAATGAGATGAGCACATGACATCATGATTGATTTTTATCGCTGTCCATGGTGCTGCACTTGATCAATACGCGAATCGAATGTATAAGAAATGCTTCTTTTATTCAAATATATTTAAACACTTTTATTATTTATATTAAATATTAATATGCAATGATAATATAATGAATATATATTCATATAAACAATAAATAGTATATATTGTATAATATGATCGTGATTTACTCTTCTTATATGAGCGGAACTTAAGCCACAGACAGTTATTCTGTGTTGTTGTGTGGGACAGAAATAGCCAGGTCAAGAGCTCAAGGTTATTCAGATAAGAATGAGGTGGACTGCTTTGTCCATTTGTTTACATGTATTGTTTCAAACTCTAAAGGATTTAAAAAAATGTCTATTAGTTTTTGATGTAATTTTGTGCCGTTTTAAAACAAACTCACCCCTTCAAGCCCCCCATCTGTGTGAACAGCTGCACAGTAAAGTTGTTTGTGCAAGTGTGTGTGTGTCCTGTTTTTGTCCAGACAGTCACACAGGAGTGACAGCATGTGCTCAAGTCTCTTGAGTCACTCTTTGTTCGGAAGAAGCCTTTTTGGGAACTGCGATTATTTAGAGTTTCAGTATTCAGCCCCATTGTAGCAGCCATGAAATGATTTCTGGTCTTGTAAACTTGGGCCCAAACTTTGGGTAAATGTCGAAGAGTTATTTTGAGCTCGTCAATTCTAAATACTTTTGCAGTTGTTTGAAAGGTGCAGTAGTTCAAAGTAAATTAAATTAAGGAAAAAAGTCAAAAAGTAATCAAATGCAATCAGTTACACTACTTTAATAAAGTAATTATTATATTTTAGGGTAACTTATATTTTAGATTTTAGGGTAACTTGTCTATTACATTCTAAAATTAAATTTGCCAAGACTGGTTGTTAGGGTGTTACCATGGCATTCATATGGGTTCTGGTTGCTAGGCCAACATCTACATGTTCAGTGTTCTGGCTGGTTGTTAGGGTGTTGCTAGGGTGTTTTTAAAGTGTTCTGACTTGTCGTTAAGAGGTTTCATGGGTGTTTTGGAAGGTGGTTGGGGTGCCCCTGGGGTTTTCTACATGTTCAGTGTTTTGGCTGGTTGTTAGGGTGTTGCCAGGGTGTTTTGCCTGTTCTTAAAGTGTTCTGGCTGGTTGTTAGGGTGTTGCCAGGGTGTTTGTCCTGTTTGTTAAAGTGTTTTGATTGGTTGTTAGGTGTTGAATGGGTGATCTGGAAGGTTGTTAGTGTGTTGCTACAGATTTTGGTTGTTTAGTTGGGTGTTCTGGCTATTTTTTTTTTGTTTTTGTTTGTTTGCTTTAGGGTTTTCTAAAGGGATGTTTTGGTTGCTAAGGTATCCAGGCTGCATGACCTGTTTTCAAAACTGTGCTGACTGGTGGATGTAGTGTCTAAGTGTTTTAGAGATGAGTGACTTCAGTCAAGCAGTGATATTGTTAAGATGAGTAAATGTGATGTTTATAGCGCAACCCAGTGGAAACGTGTTGGAAAGAGTTGTTCGTTTTCTTCAGGAAAGTACTATTTGTTATGATTGACAGCTGCGTTTCCCATCACTGCTGTGCAGAAGCTGATATGAGGAGTGCATGTCAGGATGTTGACTTACATACTATTTTCTGTGTGTGTATGAGTGATACCAAGAGATCTGTCTGTTGCTGCCTTCATTTGTCAAGTTTTCTTAGCTGAGTACAAAGCTTTGAGGAACATGGATCTCAGTAAGTTTCTCTCTTGTTTGTACATTGAGCATCAGGGATGTTTGTCTGTGTTCGTGTGTAGTTTTCCGAGGTAAAGTGTAGCTGTGTTAAAAATAGTTTTCAACAGAAAGCAGAAGTCTAGTTTGTCATCATGAATAGTTTTCAGCTCCTAGAATACCTTCCAGATATATCATTGGTAATGCACTGATTAGGATGATGAAAAGATGTGTGTTTATGAATGTAAAAAGTTTATAAAATGGTCATAGTAATTTCCTCTTATATTGCGTTCGTTGGTTATCGTCGCAGCTCAGTAATCTCAAATTATAATTTTTACGAAAAGATTATCAGTCTATTTTTCATGTGGCCATTTAATGCCATTTTAATGGTCCATATAGAAAAGGAAAATCATAATTTTTTATTTAATTGAGATTCAAACATATATTTTGACAGAATTCAAACATATGAGAGAATTTTCATTTTTGGGTGAACTATTCCTTTAAGTGACCTATTTTCATTTTTAAGTGTTCCATTTATGTTATTTGTCACATATTTAGGTCTTATCAAGGTAGTTTCCCTGAAAGATCATTGAAATAGGACTTGCACAAAGCTATGCACAAAACTTTAATATTTTGTCATATTTGAGATTCATAATACTATTTATTAAGGTTATCTGATACACATGACTGCTGTCCAGGGATTCATAACAGACAGTGTCTAATATGGAGACTAACTGTGGACTGTGTGTAATGCAGGAAGTTTGGTTGACATGACACAATCAGCGTATTGACATCTGAACTGTGTTACTCATCCGGCATCTATTTCCCACTCCTGCATCCCAGTGATCCCACAAATAAGTGCTGCTATATTTAAGAGCAGCTCCATTCCTCTGACCGGACTGTTATTTTTGTCAGCTTTGTAATAAATAACTTTCGCCAAGCTGTATACACACACACACCGCTGACAAACACTGCAGTGAGTGCGTATTGATTTCACAGGGAAGTGTTTGTTGTGGCGTGTCTGTGTAGCCGCTGCACTCGCTGATCAGCAGATTTTAACTAATTAATTTGAACGTGAGAAATCAGCTTTGAGAGCAGATCGATGACTTCCTGAAAATGTCTTTTTATTCAAAAAAATGAATAACCTCATTCATCCAAACTATCCGAACAATAATCTAAATGTCTCAGCGACCTTAAAAATATTTGAATAGAAATAGACAACACACACACATCTAAGATCTGGAAATCTTTAAAGATCCATGAAGATTTCATGCTGCTTGGTGAATATTTGACTCAGAATAGAATAGAATGGAATTTAATTAGATGACACAGAGGTAAGATCTGGAAACTGTAAGATCCATGAAGATAACATATTGCAGAAATACTTTAATATTTAATCTGGAATATAATAGATTTGATTAGCGAACACACTGATCCGTTAAAATAGAATTAATAAAATCTTAAAGAATAGAATCAATTAGACAAAAGACACCTGGAAATCTCTGGAGATGTGTAGAAATTGTGTGTTACTGAAAAAAATTCAATATTTAATCTGTTGACAAAAGTAGAACAGAATAGAATAACAAGACATCTAAGATCTGGAAATATCTGAGAATCCATGATGATATCATGTAGAATAGAATGAAATAAAATAGTAGAATAGAATAGAATAGAATAAACAGGACTGATGGAGATATTCAAAGAGCCATGACGATTTCATGTACTGTAGAAAAATGTGAGTATTTAATGCAGGGTAGAATAGAATAGAATCAATGAGAAAACAGATATTTAAGATCTGGACATTTTTAAATATTTTGTGTTGCAGAATAACCTGAGTGTAATAAAATAGAATAGAAATGTAAATTAATTTATTTTATGTGTTGCATGAAAAATTTGAGGGTCTAATTTATTATAGAATAGAAAACAACGGTTCATTGTGTTGGACAAAAAAATCAAGGCAGATGTACAATATTGTAATAAGCAGAAGTATCATCTCTCGATAAAGTGTTATTCTGGTTATTCCCTCATCAAGAGCAGAGTGTAGAGCAGCATCTCGCTCTCATTGAAACAGGAGCAGTAAGGGTGGGGGGTTTCAAAGGGACAGAAATAACATTTGATGACGCGAGTGTGACTGCTGTAGCCACACTGGCGGCCTCCCTCACACACACACACACACTCACACTCGCCACCGAGACTCACTGCAGGACATTAGCGGGAGTCAGCGCTGTTTGACGGGACATGGCTGGTCTTCTGTGTGGAACGAAGAAAAGAAAGCAAGGTAGACTTTGGGCAGTTTTACAGTGCAGCAGTTGAATAGATCTTAATTAAATGAATGCAGATGTACGTCGCCACGTTAGATGAACATGTTAAATATTAGATAGAAACTTAAATATATTTATGTATGAATACACATATTTTTGCAATCATACCCTGAAACAGTATTCTAAAATATTGTAGTATTTTTAACATTGGGTGTGATTGTGTTAAGTAATAGCAATAGAATAGTTTTGATATCAGGTCTGTTTTGTGTAAAAGAACCTGTACCATGTGTGCATGTTCACTATATCCTAATTAAATTAATTAACAATAATTTTAAATATATATATATATTCACACACACAGTATTTAATATAAATCAGAATGCATTTGTGTATATATGCGGTCAGTACATTACATGCACATACATGCATTATGGTATTTTCATTTTAGCATACTAACATAATATTAGCATTGGCTACTATAAATAGCTTGTTTTTAAAGAATTTATTTTCGTGAAACCTAAACAGAGCTGCAATCCTAAGAAAACGAGGCATGCTCCATGTTTCATGGAGCCCTCGAGGGAAAACACATAATTATGACGAAAAACAGAAGCGTAATCTTGCAGGAAACGCAGATTGGGCGCGAGATGCTGCATGCTCTGTGTAGGTTTGCTGGGTGGATGAAGAACTGTCAACGTAAAACTGTCCCTCTGGACCTTAAATGTTTATATATGAGTGTGTCTCTGATTACAAGGGGGGCTGAGGACTGACCCCTTAAAACATGAATGAATCTGTCTGTCCTTCTAAAGTCATTTTATCTCCTGACAAGAAAGCAATCTGTTACTATTCTACCACACAAGTCTCACTAAAAACTGTATTAGTTCAAATTAAATAAAAAAATATGAAATCAAATCTGAATTCAAATATTAATTAAATAATAATAGTATATCAACGATACTAAAACAACACTACTGTACGTCAAATGATAGTTTTATTTAAGTGCAGAATGTAATCCTTTACTTCTAATGTCAAAAAAACACTTTTAAGAGCCTCCAGAAGGCGTCTGCTGGCCGTAAAAACTTCTACTATAATACAGTATAATAAAAAATATGTGTAGCTTGCAAACAGGTTTATTATCAGTATATGTTGAAAACATTGTAGAATATTTTTGTGGAAGCTGTGACCCTTTAGTCTCTATAAATGGAAAGTTTACAAGAACAGAACGTATGTAAAAAAGCCTTTACTCTCATGTATAACACATTTAATTGGTCCTTGCTGGTGGTGTGGGTGTGTAGCACACATGAGGAACTGTTTCTGATATTTGGATTTGACCCTGACTATTTGCGTTTTAGAGGAAGTGCACTAAACAGGCTGTTTTTCATGGAACGAGACATCAAGTCTCATTATAAATGATCTGGAAGAGAGAGAGTCACTCATAAATCAGCTGATTAATCAATGCATGCTAATCAGGTAATTGAAGCGGCAGTGAGCTTCTGGTATTGATTTAGCAATAGCAGTGAGTTATGTGATGTTAGCTGCTCTGCTCTTCACAATGCAGGCAAATATGAAGAACCCTTACTGTGTACCATGGTATTGAATTATTGATGTATTCCAATGTATGATGCTTTATTTGTCTTCATAGTGAGTGACCTTCAGGAAGAGGGTAAGAAAGCCATCAACGCCCCTCTCCTGCTCGCCGGCCCGGAGCTGCTGCCGGAGGACACGCTGCTTGGTAACATTTGGCTTCTTCTCATCCATGAAAATCAATGTACAGTAATGTCTGAATAAAGTGCATAAAATAAATGTAAATTATTTAAATATTTATATATTTTTTATTTATTATTATATTATTCCTATATTTATTATTATATATTATTTATTATGCTTATATTATAATTATTTAATGATTTATATTAATAAATTAAAAAACCTTTATTTATTTTGCTAAAAGCATACATTCAAATGATTTGGAAAAGCAAGATTATAATCACAACAAGGTTTTGAAAGTGAATCGTGAGTGGATGAGTTTGCATGCTTGAATGTTTAATGATAGCCTCTGCTGTCTCATTTAGACACGTTTTACCTATTTGTGAGACACGTAAAAGCTTTTTTTTTTTAAATCCCAGCGAGGTATTAGTGATTGTGTTGTCTTGAAAAACTATATCTGCTGAAAATGTCCTCACCCTGAGGCTATAGCACAAGATGTACTGTAGATGAGTTTGTTTCAGATCAGATTTGGAGAAATGTAGCATTACATCATTTGCCCAGCAATGGATCCTCTGCAGTGAATGGGTGCCATCAGAATGAGCGTCCAAACAGCTCATAACATCACAATAATCCAAGCATTTCGACTCGGAAATGGTGTTTTATCTGTGCATATTTCTCTCGATTCAGAGATGGTGACTTTTTCACTGAAGAAAGCAGTATGAATAGAGGACTAGTTGGACTGTTCTTACAAACATGGAGCTTTTTGCTTCACCAGACATTTAAATGCCCCTATTATGGGTTATGAAGGGTTCATATTTAGTCACCCTCAATAGGTTGACATGCATGCATGGTCAAAATACACTTTCATTTTCTTATAATATACATTTATTTTTTTACCTTACTTGCTCAATGCCTCCCAAACGATTCATTTACTGATTCATTTTTCCGAACCCCTCCTTTTCATTACTCTAATCTGCAGTGATTAAAGCAGTGTTTGTTGGCTTTTAACTCTCCAAATGCAGCACCTAGTGGCAAAGAATGAATCTGCATTTTAATTCAGACCAACATGAAAATCAAGTTTTCCCAGGTCTGTGTGCGCAACATGGGCGGCAATATGCTAACGTTTTCACTTTGACATCAACATGAAACGGCTTAGAACTTGTTTTAAAGGGGTCATTCAAAGCCAATTTTCCACAAGCTAATATGATTCTTTAGGGTCTTAATGGAAAGTTTGATAGTTTTAAAGATAGTTTTAAAAACACTAATTTTATCCTGTCATAAACAGCTCTTTTGAAATCACTCTGTTCTGTGTACTTCCCCTTTAAATCTTCACGAGCTCCGCTGACTC
>JAUMHP010000084.1:3000432-3010941 GCA_032361065.1 Enteromius trimaculatus
TATATAATGCATCTTAAAATGGATAGTTCTGTGCCCTCTGTGTTGCGTTTGCTTATTTTCTTCTGTTAGAAAGCCTTTAAAATCTTCTTTTTAGATGTGCTTATTAAATCAAGAACAAGGCATTTATAGCTGTATTTATAAACTGCTAATGACTATTAATGTTGGAACAATGCTTTATAAAAGATGAATTTTTTAATAATGGCGTGTAGTTTTTATAAAGTTTTACTGCATTATTTTCCAGAAAAAATAACAATTAAGTTTAATTTAAAGAAAATAGCCATTTTGCTTTTGCATGTTTTATTTTTAATTATAATGTCATTAACCTACATTGAAACGATGAAAAGTGTTAAAATATGTTTTTGTTATGGTTTTATATCTCAGTAGCTGATACATCTCAGTAGTTCAGTATTGATTACAAATTACCTGAAAAAAAACCTGTAGTTTGTTAAAAAATATGGATTATGCCCATTAGATAATGCAGTCTGATTACTTTTTGAATAATTTTGATTTAATTTATCACATAAACTTGAATTGGATTAGTTCCAAATGTATAAAACAACACAATAAAAAACAAAGAGAAAGAAATCATCAACAGGAAGAAAAGCATTAAACATTTTATTGGAGCAGGGTTCCCAAACTCTATATATGTGGTAGGTTCATTTAGAAAAGAAAAACAAAACAAAACTATAAGTTATGAATATTGTGCAAAAATAGTAATTAGTAACTCTTATCCAATTCTGTAATATATTCTATAACAATTACTAAATTTCGGAATCTGATTAAATGGTAACGTATGCTAACTAATATTCAAGCAGCTGCATAGTTATTCATGACAATCTAGTTTGCCTGCCCGGTCACGGTTTAAAACAAAGCAATGCACGATGTACGTCTGAGACTTGAAGTGCTTGTGCTTGTGTTGTGTGTCCTCCTCCAGGCGGTTGTGCTGATGGACGAAGAGCGACCTGTTTAACATTCCTCTCAACTGTGGGCTCTTCCAGAACCTGCTTTCAGAGGAAACCGATTTAAAGGCCAACCAGTCAGGAATGTGACTCCTCGTAAAAAATGCATAATGATGTTTCGAAACTGATGGCTTGTAGAAAGGACCGGAGAGAGAGAGAGAGAGAGAAAGGAAAAGCAGAAGATAAAGATGTTTTGGCTGAATAAATGTGATTAAAAATGAAAACTCAAGAGATCAAGAGCATCGTAAAGGTTACGAATGCATGTCACTTCTGTTTGGTACCAAATCTTTGCTAATTGATTTCTCACAAACCGCCTCTCTCTGTTTTACAGATAATATGAGCTTTGCAAGACCTCTGATCGCTAAATGCCAAGCCGGCTCCTGACGCTGTGTAGAATGACAGCTTAATAATGGCTTTCCCAGGTGCACGTTTTTATTTCACAATAGAGCTGTGGTCCCAGACCCGGTCCTGACCTCCTCAGGTCCTCAATCTTGACGCCTGACAAAGTAAAGCCATGTAGAGTTTTCAGAGCTAGACTCAAGTGTTCAGTGCTTCGGTTACTTTTCTTTAATTATAAATATGACCCTCGTCAGAATACATTCTTGTGCAGATCTTACAAATGTGCAGGGTGCGATACATCCTATGCATCCCTGCTTCTGCTGAATTGTTTTTAAATGATAAAATGATTCACGGTAAGTTCTGTTTTGAATCAAATGATTTGCGGAATGCGCTTTGAAATCTCTTTCTGAATCAAAATGATTCGCGAAACGCACTTTGAAATCTCTTTATGAATCAAATGATTCACAAAACATGCTTTGAATTTTTTTTTCTGAATCAAAATGATTCACAAAACTTGCTTTGTAATCCTTTTTCTGAATCAAAATGATTCATGAAACGCACTTTGAAATCTCTTTATGAATCAAATGCAAAAAATGCTTTGAAATCCTGTACTGAATCAAATGATTCATGAAACGCAGTTTGAAATCCCATTCTGAATAAAATGATTCACGATATGTGATCCGATTGGAGCGCTTCGAATCATTTTTTTGACGCAAAGTTTAACTGACTCTGAGTTTCAAAAAGCTCTGTTGATAAGCCTACATTTTCCATCTGTTAATGGAAATTCTTCCATTATTCCATTCCATTCATTCTTGAGAAATAAAGTTTTCAAAAGTACCCCCCCTCCTCTGCTTATGTTCACAAATCACACCCTGCAAATACGTTTCATGGTTAGTTTTAGTCAAAATACCATAATTTTTGCATAAAATGTAAGCCCTCTAGAAGCTTGCCCCGTGTTTGTTGCATTAATCACTAATCATTTTACATCACTTATTAACAGCACAATTTTGTGTGATTTGAACCATTCAGCATTGCTCTTTCATTTAGAACACGTCCCTTCATCTCAATGCGCGTACTATCCACCCTATCTGCCCTAAACAGTATTGAAAATAACTATCACATAGAATTTAGGCTGGATAGTGTGTGCATTGGGACCCAGGGTGTGTTATTCAGCCAGTGGATACGTTCATTTATTTTGAGGTGTTTACGGTCTTGCAGTAAACCATTAATCTAATTGGTTTCAATGACTGTTTGGCTGAAATGATTGGTGGGGAAAAAACACCCTTTTAAGCCTCACAGAAAATAGCCTGCACAATTATGGAGACTTTATATTTATTCATTAATTTTTTGCAGCCTTTTAGTGGTATTTATTCTCTTCATTGTGCATTTTCTCAAATATATGAATAAACACACATGCATGTGTATACATAAGCAAAATATCTTAGGTTTATACATTAAATATATTTTTATATAATATAAAACATAATGTAAATATATAAATGAATATATATATATTTTATATATTCATTTATACATTTAGTTTTCTATATGATATAATTAAGTTACTTATTTAATCATTTTACATATTTATGTATTTTGACTTCATAATGTTAGCGAAGATTAAAAAACATCCATAAAACCAATGCTGTGCTACCAGTCATGCAAAAAATATACTTCAGCGTGATCCTCCTCGCCTTCCTCCGTCAGATAAAAAGATCTGATCGCCTGAGGTTAAAATTATAGCATTGTTAATGTGAAAACAAGCACATTCCTTTAATATTGCATGGGTAATTTATTGAAATAAGTGAGCAGAGTCTCGTCTCCAGAACTCTGACGGCTAATAGGAGATTATGTGCCATCTTTGACATTCGTGCACTCTTTTCAATAGAGCAGCACTCATTATGGGAGAAATTACACCCATTTTAGCACCTAATCGTGTGGCAGAGGAATTAGCAACGATAGCAAAGAAAGCACATTTCACGCTTTGGCTTTTATACAAGCAGAATTACCGCGAGGGCCATCAGAACCTCTGTCTTCAGCACTAATGTTGTGTAATTGCCATTAACATTTAGACAACAGGAAAGTCACCGGCAGAAGTTTGTAAGGTTAGAGTACAGTAGAATCACCATCTGAAATAGCTGTGGTTGTAAGACGACGCTGGTAACCCCTCGTTCGGGGAATAAATGGAGTCGTTTGAGTACCCTTTTGAAAAGTGAATGAAAAGGACATGAGCTATTACGGCGCGGTTTGAAAGAAAAGCCCAACTTTTTAGAAGCTCTGACATTTGCTTGGAAATTGAAAGGCATTTTGCAGGCTGAGAGTGACCTTTGCGCAAGATGTGAATTATCTCCCACACATCTATTCATGTGATGGCTTGCGTGTTATGAATAGGCTCATAGCTGCAGGGTCGGCCTCTGCTTTCGCTGGTTAAAGGAGGAACCTGACCTTGGCACACATGAGTGCTGACTTTGCGCTTGACGGGACAGAGACATTGCTTTGGCAAGATTGTGTCTGATGTTTCATGTGTAGTTTGAGTGTATATGGACTCATATGGGTTTTAAGCATCCTAAACAGAAGCCTGAACAAACCTGCTGTATATGTACAAAAAACTAGCCAAAGACTGGATAAGAATATACTACCAGCTCTAAGTCTGCTCTAATGCCTCACACACACACACACACACACACAGTCCTGATGTGAGAGCCGGAGCAAGTGTCAGGATCCCCATCAGCGCCTGAGGGCTGGGAAACTCTTCCTTTTTCTCTTAATTAGCTCACTGGAATAAATTTATAGCCTTTTTTCGCAAGGACATGTCATACGCTAAAAACAGCAGAAGGCCTTGGGAACCTTTTTAATAAAGCTCCTGTGATTTTACACAGGAGTTTCCTTTTTTTATAAATGGGTACTTTCTAAAATTCAAAAGAAAAACAGAGAAGAATTTCTATTGCTTTGCTCCCATCACTTTTTTTCAAAATGGTAAGAGTTTAAATGTATTCTGCCTCCCAGGAGGTGGAGATTTCTATTTACTGTAAGGGTCAGATGTTCCTGGAGGTGCGCCCGGCTGCAGAGGATCGTTTCCTTCTAGGAGAACTAAATTGAGCTCATCGATCGGATGGCTAGACTTAATTAGGTTTGATTTTCTTCAGGTTACTTCCTGTTCTGATAGTCATCAGTCATCGTTAACGAGAGCGACTCGTTGTTCAGACGGTGGTTCTATCGACGTGGTGATGGATTTCAAAATCTGATTGGCTTGTTATGTGTTTAGGAGGTCAAATTGAAACCATTGATAATTTGGTTAAAAGCGCAGCCTGCATCACGATGAAAGCTATTAGCAGCGCATCAAAGACACTGCAGCTTGTTGTTTTATGTTTTAAGGTGTCTGTGTTTTATCTCTGCGTTTTTTCACACTAGAGTAATTGCAGCAGAGTAAGGAGCAGATCTGAGGATATCCTCCCACATGTTCATTAATGAGACGGATTTCAGGATTTCAAGATGTTTCTTGTAGACATCTAGAGCAGATTTATTCAATTTCTCTTTATCTGTCTTTCTCTTTTTAAATGTATTTTTCTCTGTTAAGTTCCCTCCCAATTTTTATTTATTGGTCAAATTTATTATCTGCTTTACCATGAATTCTTGTTTTTATTTTTTGTGTTTTTAGCAATTGTTTGTCAGTGAAACTTTAATTTCATAGATACATTTTTTTAGATTTCGTTAGATTCTTTTAATATAATATTACATTGGGTATATAATAATAATAATGACAGAATTTATATGTTAAATGGTCAAAATAAAATTAATAATACCCTTTTATATATTAAATGGTAAAAAAGATCAACAAGAAAAGGTTTTTACTTATAATAGTTATTAATACTAAATAACATTTGTAAGACTAATAATAATAATAATAATAATAATAATAACAACCAAAAAAAAGGTCAGAGCATACGACTCAGAAACCCTCCAGAGCGGAGCCGGCGGGACAGATCGCCTCCAGGGTGGAGCAGGCGGGACAGACGTCCTCAAGGGTGGAGCAGGCAGCACCAGGGTGGAGCAGAAGGCCAGGGCTGAGCTGCAGGGCACCAGGGTTGAGCAGGCAGAGTCACGACCCTCCAGAGCGAAGCATTTGGAGTCAAGGCCCTCCAGGGAAGAGCGATAGCCCACCAGGATGGCGCAGGTGGAACTGGAAGCCAGGGTAGCACAGGAGACCAGAGCAGACGTGACTGTAATAGAGAGCACAGAGAGATTAATGACAGCCTCTATGGCCGGGACAGCGCAAGCTGCGAGGTTGCAGGTGGCCTCTTCTATGGCTGCTCTTCTGCTCGTGACGGGACAGAACGAGAGTTCCACGGCCCCAGTGGCCCTGACAGGGCAGGACAAGGACTCGGAGATGGCTTCCATAGCCATAACAGGGCTAGACGAGAGTTCCATGGCGGCCCTTATGGCTGCGGCAGGGCAAGACGAGGGTTCAGCGACCTCCATGGCTGTGACAGGGCAGGACGAGGACTCATGGGTGGTTTCCATAGCCGGGACTAGAATGGCCTCCAAGTTTTATTAAAATACAAGTCCACTTTTGAATGAGCAGCATGAAACATACTTTTAGCTCAGATTTTGGTCTAATTACAGTATCTACCAGCAGGGACTAAACCCTAAAGCTAACCTAGCTACATTATATCTTACCCTTTAAGCAGTTTTAGCATGTTCCTAAACTATAGATTCTATAAATTATCTATAAAGTCTAAATTATAGATTGTTAGTTATTGGCTGTTTCTCAAGTTCTCAATATACAGTGAGCCACAGACGTGAAACTGTAAGGATTCTTGTGTTAGTAACAGCACTTGTATTATATATTATAAATACTGTAGGTGTCAGATATTTTTTCAAACATACACTGCTGTTCTCGCTGGTCTTTTCTTACTCCTGAGCGAATGGCTTCTCTTCAAGCTTTACTCAGTTAGGCATGTGAAAGACAAGGCCTATTCCCTGCTGTCTGTGAAACATTCTCCAGCATGAAGTGAATCAGATGCCGGGGTCTGGCGGCTCCCTCGTGATTTGTTCGGTTCGAGAGTCACAGTCTGTGTTGGCACAGCAAAAAGTCATGATTCCCAACAAAAACAAAGTGCACAATGTGTAGCTAGCTCTTTAGGGAGCGCTCATGTTCATTATGAATTTACCTCAGCTAATTAAGCAGAAAAAATATATGTAATGTTGGATTTGTTTATCAGCTCTGCTCTGAAACCAACTGCCTTTTTTTTTATATCGTCTTACAAAAGTTAGACTCATAGTCACTGAACTCTCTACACACATAATTAAAGTTTCTCATGAGGCTCGACAACTGATTTCTGGTTTGATGTTTGCATGTTGCATCTCTGTGCTAATATAGTAAGTACAGTAGTATTGAGTACATATAGTATTACTGATGATGTAGAGACGTATCTCCGGATGTTTGAGGCCAGCTCGTTTACCGAGGGTTGGCCACGAGACGCCTGGGCGGTAGCGCTTGCGCCTCTGCTTTTGGGAGAAGCCCAGAGGGCTTACTTCACGCTTCCACTGACTCACATATGCGATTATGACCGGTTAAAAACGGAAATCCTCTCTCGGCTAGGACTATCTTCAACCACCTGCCGCCCAGTTGTTCCTCGACTTGTTCCACGAATACAAGGTCTGTATACCCGCCCGGGCTCAGGCAGCGGATCTGAAGAGGCTGGCCGAACATTGGCTGCTGGAAGGCAGAGCTACCACCAGCCAGATTATTGAGAAAGTGGTGGGTGGATAAAATGCTGCGTGCCCTGCCTCGCACCATGCGACAAGCTGCCTGCATGAAAGGACCCCGCACTGTCAACGAGCTGATAGATGCCATCGAGTTCCACCGGGAGGCGGGGGAGAGAGCGCCGTTCTATCCCCGGAGGGTGGTCCAGGAGCGACGCTCGCCTGAGGGCACCAGGCACGCAGTACAGCCGAAGAGTCCTCGGGATGACCACATGCCTACGGACCCACCAGCAACTAAGAAATGGATGGCAGGCTGCACCCTACACCTAGAGGTGTCTAAGAAAACACCCCGGGTCAACATAGAAGTACAGGGAAAAGTCTACAAAGCAGTCCCATCGACGCTGGCCATCCCTGGGATCCAGACCAGCCTTCGCCACCACGGACAGCAGGAGAGATGGTGAGTCCCCCTCTCGTGATACTAATGTCTTCTTCGATGTCTTCCAACAGGTCACAGAAGGGGGAGCCTTTGGAGTGGCCCAGCGAGAGGACGATAGGCTTAAGCACTGTTGGAAACGGGTTCGTATTGTGGAGGACCAGGAGGTCCATCCGGCCCCTCACCTTCTCCTTCACTTCATCGTCTAAAATGGCCTCTTGTATTGCGTAGCCCAGAATAGAGGGGAGGAAAAACGGCTCTTAGTGGTCCCCAGCACCAAAACTGAAACAGTACTGGAGCTTGCCCACTCACACCCCATGGCTGGACACCTGGGAGCGGACAACACGGCCCAATGCGTCAGAGACAGTTTCCACTGCCCAGGCCTGGAGGCAGAAGTAAAACGGTTCTGCGTTGCCTGTCCCACCTAAAAGGTCACATCTCCAAAGAAACCTCCCCCAAGCCCTCTCATCCCTCTACTACCCATCATAGGGGTGCCCTTCGAGCGGATCGGAATGGATCTCGTAGGGCCGCAGCCGAAGTCCAGCCGGGGTCACAAGCACATCCTGGTCATCGTTGACTACTAGACCCTTCGCATAGCCATAACCCTCTGAAAGACCACCTCCAAAGCCATTGCCCAAGAGCTGTTCCTGCTTGCCAGTCGCGTAGGGATACCATCAGATCTGGTTCAAGCCCAACAGGCCCAGCAACGCCACTACAATCGTGCGGCCCAACCACGGAAGTTCCCTAACTGCTCCCTTTCAGACCTGACCAGGAAGGGGCATCCTGAATAGATCCAGTGGTCGGACCAGGCAGAAGAAGCCTTCCAGGCCTTAAAGAAAGCCCTGACCTCCAAACTGGTTCTTCACGCCCCTTCTTGGTGCAGACCGATGTCTCCGATTCGGGACTCGGAGCATTACTCTCCCTGGAACATCAGGGAGAAGAGAATCCGTTCATATACATCAGCCGTAAGCTGACCCCAGCAGAGAAGAACTACACCGTGGTGGAGAAGGAGGCCCTTGCCGTCAAGTGGGCAGTCCTGGAGCTAAATTTGGACATAAATTTATCCTGTTCACAGATCGCCCCTCTGCAATGGATGGCCCGGGCAAAGGACACGAATCACCAATCGTTCACGGCGGGACCAGTATATATGCGACACCCAAACGCGGAAGTGGTGAGCAACGTCTCCACACTGTTGTTGAGTGACTTACCTCTTTCTGTTGCCACCATCACTAGCACCATATTGAACTACTCACCTCTTTTGTCAATAAATCCACCCTCCGGGGCTTTGTTTTCACTCCTTCCTGTTGTTCTGTCGTGGTCTCTAGAGAGAGAGAGAGAGAGAGAGATAAATACATACATACATACATAAACTTTTCTCATTTATTTATTTTAACTTATTCTTAAAATGTTTAAATGTATAGATTTTGGCATTGGTTTCTCCCTTTTGATGATGTTTTAAAGTGCTGTCTAAGTAGTTGACCCGCTCCATCTGGAGCTGCTGTTTCACTAACGGAGGTGAACTGAGTTCCTGTGTTCTTACAGTAGTCTGAAGATGATGCACTTTCTCCTGAAACTCATCCAGTAAATGAGTGAACATGTGGGCCAGACTGACAGGACGCCCCGAAGAGAGAAAGACATCAGTTTAGGTTAGTCAGACAGCTTTGTCTGGTGATGCCACATGATGTGTGTATGTGTGTGTGTTTATGTGCTTTCCACCTCACTTCATTTCCCATTTCCTGTTACCATGTTTCCTCCAGAGTCAAGCTGTCAATCCACCACCAGCCTGCTTCTCCAGCATCCGCTGACCTCCATTCATCAAAGAGGGAGCAGTTCTCCTCTCCACCTTTGATCACAGGTGAGTTTTACTTTGGTTTGAGTCTGTAAAACATACATGAAGCTGTACAGAAACTATAGGATATTAAATGTTCTGGTGCATCTTCTCAACGCTTCCCCAGAGCAACACACCATCAGAGATCCCATTAATAGATTTATGCTTCATTAGAAGTTTGACCAAAATTTTAAACTCATATTAGTGTATTTAATCTCTCTGAGAGAAATAAATTAAAATATTTAAATGTATATTTTAAATGTAAAGGATTTTTTAAAGTAATATCCACAGTTTTAATATATATATATATATATATATATATATATATCTTGTCTCTTTAAGAAATCTATTGCACACATATACATATACATGTAAGAGCACACACACACACACACACACACATATATATATATATATATACACATTTTTACATCATAGTTAAACAGTACACATATCGAAATAATAAAGATATGAAATGCAAGATGACAAAATATATTAAGGATTCTTTTCTGGTGGAAAAACAAGAAAAACAAATCTTGTTTTTCCTGTTAAAATATTTATATATATTATTTATTTATTCATTTATTGCAGTGACGTGACATTTTGACTTTTTCTGGTCCCAAACTGTTGTGGTTCTCATAATTTAACTATTTATTTAAAATTAAGGTGGTTTCTAAAAGTGAGCTGACATTGAAATATTCCTGTTCTTATTGTGCATGATTCATCAGTGCATGCTTTTGTAAGAGGAAAAAGATTGGTTTCATTATCTTTGATCAGAATGTAATAAGTTTCTCTGGCTTTGAAATGATTTTCTCTTTCTGCAGACACATCAGTGCATTTCTACAAAGTTCCTACTTATGAGTTTGAAAACTATAATTATGGCATGCTTTCAAGTCATTTTGATTATAATAAAATGTTGTGTTGTGCGTAACCGTTCATTTCCTAACAAAGTCAGGAAGCTTTTAAGAGCAAACACGACCAAATGTGATTAACGCATTGTGTATTTTAGCATTCTGATGTGCCACAAACAACAAAAAATTATGGAAAGTGTAGTGTTGTTGTATGAAAAATAAGTAACTTGCTGTTTATGATCAATGCCAGTTAACTTCTGACATGATTCTTCAATTGACAGCCAAAGAAAATCTGAGGTGTCTCATTAGAAATTACGGTGAATTACTGTTTGCATGCTTATTTTCTAAATGCAATTGAAAAAGTAGTTAGATACTCAACAAGCATCCGAAGCC
>JAUMHP010000084.1:3018819-3030528 GCA_032361065.1 Enteromius trimaculatus
GACGTAAAAAAACTTTCATTCTGGCTTGTCAGGGGATGTCATTTCAACGTCTGACAAAGACGATTGTTCAGTGGGTAGCACTTAATCTCTCTACCGATAGAGATCTTTTACAGATTTTTTAAATTAGTTTGAAAGACTTTGGCTGATTTTGACCATGTTGACTTTGTTATAATTATCTTCTCTCTCCATCAGATTGGTGGTCAAGTAGAAGAAAATCAGTTTTCCTTTCAGTTGCAATACGAGGAAGGGATCAGCGAGGAAGGCGGATGTATCACACGTGTCAGACATACCCATGCGCCCCTGCCAGGTTTCAATGGCTGCTTTTTTGCAGACGGAGTCGTCAACTACTTCCTGGGCCGGACGGAGGCTGTGCGGAGGGTTGGTTTTGACCCATTCCTCAAGCGAGTGGCTCATACTGGTAAGTGGACCTTAAAACATTTAGAGCAGATGACGTCACTGATTTAGATGAGGTCTATTATTAAAGTATCCTGAAATACCAGCCTGTACAGTGAAATAATACATTCCTCCTTTGTGGTAAAATAATTAAAGGTATCCAGGCTATAGGTCATAAAAGCGGTTTCAAGCATGGGCGAAGCACAGACAGATGACAGATGATCTTTGTTTGTCTATGTGTATCTAAGTTCATGACAACTGGAGAAACGTGAAATGTAGCTGATTCATGGTCATCGTCAACACGCCAGCTAGAACTATAAGAGTTTGATCAACATATTCTTTGTGTTTTCCCAACTATGTACAGAATTCTTCATTGATGGGCTTGGAGATTTATTAATTGTCACATGCAAAGGTCTCAGAATTGGTCACCAAAAACGCAGTTCCACGAACAAGTACAGTTCCTACAGGCATCCTCCCAAAAGTGATTCAGAGGCAAAAATGGCCCACCATTTTTTCAAGAACTATCTAAAATGCATCAAATACTAAGGAGCATTTCAGGTGAAATATGCTATTCTTCACACCTAATTTATTTATTTATTTTTTACTTTACAAGTCAAAGAATTTGATCAACTCACTCACATTAAAGCTTGTTTTTGCCACGGAATAAAAAAATGCTACCTTTCAAAAATCTTTTTAGTTTTTTAACTTTTTTTCAATTGCAAGTGTAAATTTATATCTCTCTGACTTTTTTCTTAAAATCCTAAGAATTGAAAAATAGAAACTCAGAATAGCAAGCTACCAAAAAAGGTGCAATTACCTTTTTAATTTTTTAAGTCCCTGGTGGAAACAAGCTTCCAAAGTCTTTAAAACTATAAAAGAACATAAATGGAAGAATGAGCCTTTTCTTTGTCTGTAGATTCCAGATGTGTTCACTGTGATGTTTCGCTCATCCAGCTACATGCATCCTGGGATGGTTTTTAAACACATTTGAAGGAGTTCTCAAATATGTTGGCTGGTTTTACTATTGTCTTTTCCTTAAATAGTTGTTTATATTTTTCTGCTTATGTAGCATCGAAAACATGTACAATGCTAAATGTTTAAGCCGATTTAAAAGGAATATTTCACCCAAAAATGAAAATTCTGTCATCATTTACTCAAGACAAGTTCATTCATATAGCACATTTCATACAAAGTGATAATTCAAAGTGCTTTACATAAAGGAAATAAAATAATCATAGAATAAAATAAAAAAACAATCACACCAATTAAAAAAAAAATTAAAAATAATTTAAAAATTAAAATAAAACAGTTAAAATAGAAAATACAGTGCAATCAGTCTGGACGTAGCTCATTCAATAAATGCACAGCTAAAAAGATGAGTTTTGAGTCTGGATTTAAATGTGGCTAATGTTGTAGCACATCTGATCTCTTCTGGAAGCTGGTTCTAACTGCACGCAGCATAATAGATAAACATGGACTCCCCTTGTTTTGTGTGAACCCTTGGTATTTCTAACTGATTCGATCCTAATGATCTGAGTGCTCTGTTAGGTTTATATTCAGTGAGCAGATCTGCAATGTTTTAGGCCCTATGGCATTGAGTGATTTTATAAACGAGTCAAAGTACTTGAAAGTCTATTCTAAATGTCACAGGAAGCCAGTGTAAGGATCTGAGGACTGGTGTGATGTGCTCCGATCTTCTGGTTCAGAATCCTGGCAGCAGTGTTCTGCATGAGCTGCAGCTGTCTAATGGTCTTCTTGGGAAGGCCAGGGAGGAAACCATTACAATAATCCACCCTGCTGCTGATAAAGGCATGAACAAGTTTCTCCAAGTCTCGACTGTGAACAAGACATCTAATTCTTGCAATGTTTTTTTTAGATGATAGTATGCTTATCTAGTTATTGCTTTGACATGACTACCCAAACTAAGGTCTGTCTCCAGAATCACAATCTGGCTTAGTGGGAGCATATACAGGCTTAACAGGAGCAGTGCAAGAATTGAGTCTTGTGGGACTCTGTATGTCGTGGTATGCTCTTCTATACTTGCATAATATTTTTTTATTAAAGTAAGATTTGATATTGGTTTGTAGTTACTCAATGGTATTATCAAGATGGCTCTTTTTCAGAAGTGGCTTAACAACGGCAGTTTTCAGGGAGTTCGGAAAAGTCCCAGAAAGAAGTGACGTGTTCACCAGTTCTAAGAGATCTGCTTCTAGGACAGTTAAGCACAACTGGCTGTTTTTGGTCACCACTGATTTCCATATGGTTTTTATTCCTACTGTGGAAGTCAATGATGACCAAAAAAGCTAGTATAGGTTCGTAGTTGAGGTTTTTTTTTACACTTTTATTTATTTTTTTCACCTTACTTGTTTTTAGAACATTCAAAAGTAATATTGCCAGAATGTCTGCAGAATTTTAAAATGGAATGTTCTCTTAATGTTCACATAATGGATGTGGTGTAGCCTCTTATTATTCATTTATTATACATTATATATATATTTATATATATATTCATGCCAGATTTGTATTTTGTTTAAAATCAGGAGCCCTGCAAAGTCAGCTGTCACTGGAATGGTACCTTTTCAAAAGGTTGACTTTTGTACCTATTAGGTTCAAATATACACTTTGAGTATTAATATGTACTTTTTAGGTACCAAAATGGACTCTTTAGGTACAAACATATTGCTTTTAAAAAGTTTTGACCAAAAAGTTATAGTGTCTTTGCTTTTCTGTTTACTTGATCGCTGTTGTCATTGTTATAAACTACAGTGACTCTATAAACAGAGACTCTGTGGTAAATACAACGTATTTCACTTTAGTTTTTCGTTTATGGCAAAGATTATGACATTGGATTAAAGATTCTGTTAAACAAAGTTTGTAGCAACAGGTCAAAATAAGTCAAATAAGACTAAGACTATTATCTTTTGTTTGCAAAGGCTCTTGGTGGCTCAGCCCAGGTTTGCTGATTGGATTAGGCCTAGTTAATGGGGGAAGGTTGCTCTACCTGAATACTTCATTTGCATGCATTGTTTAAGGCCATAACCCAGATGCTTTGTCTGCATTTCTAAGATGAATGCAGTGTCACACAGCATTTTCTCAATAAAGAACTCTGCTGATGACACCCAAGAGTCTCCTGGTCTTCACTTCTGAGTTCATAAGAGGATATTAATACTAAGAATCACACCTAGCACGATAACGATAAATATAACAATAAAGTTACAGTTCTGAAATTCATTCTCAGTAAAAATAGCATAGTTCACACCATAACTATAACAATAAAGATACAGAGTAATGATGTTGTTGGAAACAATTGTTTCCAGCTGATGAATGATACAAACAAAGCTATCGGTTTTCAGGATCTTTTGTCCATTGTAATGTGGAATTTATGACGTAAAACACATTTTTGTCAGCAACCCTGGTGGCCCACTCTGTATTTTCCTATGAACATTTGCCTCAGAGGTTTGCATAAAAACTGCTCATTTGCATTTAGTGTCTTGTAAAGGAATAGTTCACCCAAAAATGAAAATTACATCATAATTTACTCACCTCCAGGCTATCCTAGGTATATAAAACTTTCTTCTTATAGATGAGTTTTTTTAAAGATTTATCCTGGCTCTTCCAAGCTTGGTGATGCTGGCGGATGGTGTCAATTATGTATTTTGAAGTTCCATAAATCTGTATGTGTCAATGTTCACACTTTGTCTGATCAGCAAAAAGTCAGCATGGACTGTTTTACTGTTCTACTGTACTCCTTTACAGCAACATCCCAATAGCCTTGGCCTTCCATAAACATTTCTCCTTATCTATCTGTAGACAAAACAGCTCATGAAACCACACAAGAAAGAAATTGAATAATAACGAAAATACATAAGCAAAGAAAAATGTATAAGAAATATAAAATATAGAAATATAATAAATTAATAAAGGAATAAAGAACAAAAACTTAAAATAAAATCTAATGATAAATGATAAAAATAATCAAATATCAAAACGTATAATTTTATAATTTAAACTTGTACCACCTGTTACTCATATTTATTGGGCGCGACTTTAGGCCTTGATAGTGCCATAATTTAAAAAGATACTCAGCAGTGGCTGGGAAAGGCTTAAGTATCACTTACATGTCCTGTTTACATGAAATAAGTACGCTCCCGAGTAGACTTCAGTGATCTGTCCAGCAAATAAAGTAATCCACATATGCATACGGCAGATAGTACTTGCGTATGGAACCAACTACCTGGCACTAAAACTCCCTGAGGGAAAAACAGGTTCTAAGAAAAAAGTTCCTAGAACTACACTGTGTGAAAGCCCCTATTATGGCAATTTTTTACGTTTTCATCAATTTCTGGTTTTGTGTTTTGAATTCTCGTGTTTCAAAGGACATCTCAAGGGTAATATCTGTAATTATCTGATGGATAAATTAACAAAACGTATAATAATAATAAAAAAGTAGTTTTGCTACTGGGATTTCTGTCTTTCTCTCACAGGAAAAGAAGGGCATGGGTGGAAGTAAAATGCTATTGCTAAGAAACATCACCAGCTGTTAGTAGCTAATTGTTTGAACATATTATTGTTCTGTTGTTGTACATACAACTTACATCTAAATGTAGGCTAGGAGTTACGGCAAACAAAAAAAATGACAATACCTATTCATTCCATTGTTTACTTAGGTCAGAGTATTTTATTACAGCTAATCTAGCTAATACAGCATCTAATGACCTTGTGTGCTGTAGCAGACTCAGTGCCAGAAGCGATTCATGCAGCGCATCCATATATTATGTTAAACAGAATATATATTTGCTCAGTGTAAAGGTAGGGCCATCTCTGCCTATGCAATAATAAAACAATAAAATGGTGTAATTCAGTCACACAGGCTTTCAGGAGAACACTATTATTTGATTACAGATATGATGCAAGCTGCTGTTGAGAGCGAGAGCGACAGATTGCTTTGATGAGGGAGTGAATGATAATATTGATCTTTGTAATTGTGGGTGTGTATAATGTATGCCTCCTTAACCTGCGGAAAAATGTTCACTACTCAAAACCACCCAGTAGCCTACTGTTTACAACGTGGCCATCTAGTGTTCATATTAATGTATAGCACGTACTAAATTCATGTATTCCGTAAGAGCAGCTGATTTCTTTATAAAATATAGATATTAAAATACTGTATTACTTTAGTGCTAACACACAGGTAGGTAATTACATGATATAATGTCATATGAATCAAAGCTGTGATTTGTTTTAAATAGCTTCTATTTCATATCCAAGGCTCTATTATGATATATAAACTAACTACAAAATAAAACTAAGAAAAAAATAAATTACATAGCTATAAATTATGAGAAAACCTTTACTGAACATATTTCAAACAGGCATAAGACTAACCATAATTAATCATATAATTAAACATCGGCCGTGTTCCAACATTCACAATTAATAAGTCAGGCTACTAAAGAAACCTCTGAGTGATATTACATATAGATTTATTTGGGAGTCCGACCTACAGAATCTCATTTATATCAATGACCGATTATTCATCAATAATTGTGGTTTTAATCGATATTCAAGTCTAATACGCTCTAATCAAGATGAATTAATCTTTCTTTTCGACATGGTTATCAGTCTCCGTAAAGACCGTCAAAAATTGCCAATGCCGACTATATTTCAAGTCGTCATGGCGGGGTATTGGGTAAAGTTTTCAATTAGCAATAATCGCGCCTCGGATAAACCTCATAGGCTACGATACTGCCACTGCGCAAAGCTAAAGAACGATAGCTTTACTGTCAGCATTACTCCAAACACGCCGCGCTTTACAGAGACGGTAACCAACGACCCTCAAAACGAACTGACTAACAGAAAACCCAAAAAGACAAGAGTATGAATATCAGTCTGGCTTTGTGTTTACGAAAATTCAAATAAGCAAAAATACCACTAAAAATATATATTTTTAAACCAACCGTCGCGGTGCGTCATGGGAACGTAGTGACGTAGGAGGTGACATCATGGTTACGTATGCGTCACGCTGGGGCAGTAAATATCACCACCGCTAGATGTCAGAAACAGTTTATGAAATGTTACACCAGTTTACATACAGTTTATATTATTAACTAGCTAGCTTAATATTGTTATTTTCATTTATTTTAAAGTTACCATAATGTGTATAAGCACTCAAATATTTAGAAACGTTTTTTATTTTTATTTTTTGTGCAATAATACATTTATTCAGCTTTTTAACAGCATTAAACAGCATTACTAATTAAAAAAGTATTCCCTCCCAAGAAACGTGTTTGACGTGTTTATTTATTTATACATTTATTTTTTTTATTTTTAAAGATTTTTTTTTAATGTTTCTTAATAAATTGCGGTTTCATTGAAATTAATTGTAAATGTGCTTTTTTATTAATAGAGAAGTAATATTTTAACTAAAGAAAATAATGATATTTAATGAAAATAAAAATTTAAACCAAGAAATTAACCAGTATTTTTATTTTTCATTATGCACCTGAATAAACATAAAACAGTGTTACTAATTAAAACAGCATTCTGTCCCAATAAACATGTTTACTAAAATATTATTTATTTATTAATTCATGTATATGTTAATTTTTCTTTTTTTAATTTATCACAAAGAAATATATGGAATATTTCTTAATTGCTTTTTCATTCAAATTAAAACAGCACCTTGAGATATTATGTAAAATCATTTAAAATGTAATGATTTACATCGTAAAAATAAAAATAAAATAAAACCAACCAATTAACCAAAATATTATTTTTAATCATAAAAATGATTATCGTTGTTATTACTAATACATTTTATTGTTATTAGTGTTGTAAATAATTATTATTTATATCTTCAAAATATTACCCAATATATGATAATAATAATAATTGTTGTATTATATTAAATATGAAAATATTATTATTATTATACATTTAAATAATAATTGTTGTTTTTGTTGTCAACTTATTTTGTTGAGCACAGTTGGAATGAGATGCCAGGACTATCTGTCATTTTGCTGATGCTGTTTCTACAGTGACGGATCGCCGTGGTGATGTGATGTCAGCACTTTGACTGACAGGCTGAAGTCCTGACGATCAGCAGAAAGGTCCATCACAAGGAGGATCAACAGCTCGCGAGTATTGCGAGTACTCACACTGACCTACATAACCTAAAGGACTCACAAGTCCATTCTTTAGAATCATAAATCACTCAGATTCCAACTTGCTCAAACCATTCTTTCCTCCTGTACCAAATGCATCCTATGGTTTCCAGGGCTGATAAATAGGACACATCCATCTTTGATTGATTGTCGAATGCTTTCTCACCCCACAATGTTTGTCATGGATGTCACCGCACACTTACTGTTCTGGAAATCTCTTTTTAGAAGAGGAAAGATGCAATGTCACTGCTATTTGGAGTTTCCGTTACTTATTTTTGAGCGGTATTACCTCTGTTTGGGTGCAGAAGGAAGCTTGACGGGATGAAGCGCGCTGAAGTTCACAGCATATGAGAGGCGCCCGAGGGCCCTGTCAGCCCTGCTTTGATTTGGATCCGGATCTCAGGGCTGGAAATAGAGATTAACAGATGGCAGAATCTCAGGCTGAGCGTCCGGGCCGGGCTCACCCACGCCGTACCCACTGCTCTGTCAAATCGCTGGGGGTTTCACACCGTGCCCACACGAGAGCTGCAGGATCCAAGCAGAAACATTCCTCGTGTCATGTAAGGATTTCAGAAATCCACAGCAAAGTACTAAATCACTGTAAGCTGCAACATATTTTTAAGTTATTTGGTAATACTGCAAAAAAATACAAGGAAAATAAAAAATGTTATTGAGCCTGGTTTAATGTTTTTATGTTGTTATATATTAGTAGTAAGTGTTACAAAACAAATATAAAATAATATGTATATAGAAGTAACTTATAATATTACATAATCATTAATATTGATAGATATATTCAATATTATATTGAATCTTTTTAGGGAGCAATTATATTGCACTATAGAGCAAACATTTTACTATAATAGTTTTTATAAAGTTACTTACTACTATCATAAACTGTAATTTCTAGAATAATTATAATACATTACAAAGCAAAAATTAACCTTCGTCAATCTTGTAATAATCTATTCTAAATATTTTTTTGAATAAAAACAAATATTAAATACTTTTTTTTTTTTTTACAAATGCTAAATCAATAAAGTTGCATATAAATTAACTTTTATTATAATCATCATCATCAAATTAAATATTAAGATTATAACAAATATATATTACTATTATAAACGTACACATTACTATTATAAAAAAACTATTTTATAAAACAAATATACTGCATTACAGAAGTTAATTGTTATAATTATTTATTCTTAATATTTAATATAAAATTAATATAAAAAGTATGAAATAAGTTATTTGTAATAATTATGTTTTATTGTATTATTACAGGATATTATAAATTAGTAAATATTATAAAACTAGAAACATTTTATAAAGCAATAATATTGCACTATAGAGCAAAATTAATAGTTTTTATTATTTGTACTAATAAATATTAATTTAAAAATATTAAATAAATATACAATAAAATATTAGAATTATTTTGTTATCAATAAGTGACTTAATGATATTTTAGAATATAAGATATATAATTTTGTGAGGGGTTTTGTTAGTTCATCGAAAAGAATGCATGAGAGCTGAAAGAAAGCGGAGTAATCACAGAGGAGATCAAAGCAAAACCCCAGTGCAAGGTATTAGACTCTATATACAAATGAAGACTATGAATGATAAAAATGAAGATGCTTTTGTTGTCTTTGATCAAAGTGATGACAACAGCCTAGTTATCTATGACTGCGAGTGTCTGTCAATTCTGTGAACTTGAGATCATTACTAAGATATAACTCCGTATTTCCGTCTCGGCTTCCCAATCACAGGTTATTAATGTATGAGTCGGCGTGAAGTCTTGCATTAGTTCTGGGTGAATAAGGAAGCTGAACTGAATCAGGTTGAGTGGAGGAGGAAATATCTGTCTCATCATCTCTCACTCCACTGAGTCAGAAACTCCTCACAGCTCTCAAACACAAACGCCTGACGAACAAAACCAACAGATGCAAGCGTGGACGCATGAATGGAGCTGATCTCAAAGCACACAGGTGGGCATACCTGCGCAACGCAATTAGCACATACAGCTGGTCAAAACCAGGATCCGAGTCTTCAAACACACACAAATGTCTTCAGACTGTCTGTTGGGTATACATTGTGTTTTGTCTAAACTGTCAGCCATTATGAAATGTAAAACAAAACGCACAGAGAAATCATTATATGGGTTTGTGAATGTATATAAAAATCAGTAAAAACAAGGGCATTAATAAAAACACATTTTTCATATTTATTTTTAATCTGGATTTTAACCTTTGCACTTTATTGCGTTGTGTTTTAAGGTAACAGAAATGTCCATAAAATTAATGAAAAATGGCATTTCTGTTGTTTTTTATACTACTAACTAGTTTTACACTTAAAAAATGCTAAATGTAAAACTACTGTAACAGTAAATAGTCTTATTATTTAAAAAAAAAAAAATTAATTCCACTAAATCAATCAAAATACATTAATTTGTACCCCAAACTAAATAGCTCTTTAAGGTAACACTTGCAGGTTATAAAATATTACAAATATCTAAATGCAAATTTCATAGCCTATTTATTTATGTGATGATTCTTCTTTGTTCAATGAATCTAATTATTATTTTTTGTTATATAGTTTTGTGTGCTGTGTGCATTTACTCCTTTTACAGCAAATTTTTACTCATTCTAACTCAGTTCTTTGATAATTGTAATTACATTTTCATTTCTTGTATTGTGTTGCCACATTGTTTTGAATGTAAGTTTTGGACCTGCTGAAATATGCCCTTAGCTGGTTCTGGTCTTAGTCTGGTCCTGATTAATTTTGGGCACTTTTCAGCTTTGCCAGACCGTATTAAACCTTGCTCTGCAACCCCAAACCATTTTTAGATATCATATTAGTAGGCCTATGGTAGCATACACTGTAAAAAACTATTTGTAAAATTTACAGTAAAAAACTGGCAGCTGTGGTTGCCAGAATGTGACCATAAAAAATACAGTAACAGCGTTTCAGGTTGTAAGTTAAATTTACAGTTACATACCGCAATTTCATTAACTGATATAATGTTAACATACTAAGCTATTAAAGTACTGAAATCTGTTTTGTATCTTTGAAATAAACTGATAAGTACCAAAGTGATGATGAGAAAGTCACATGATGAACCAAAGCCCATCAAAAGCAGATTTTCAATAAACGTTTATAGAAGGAGCTCAGAGTCATTCACACAAACATTAAACACCATCATGATGAGACTCATTAAATTGAAATGTGCAATAAACATGAATTTAACAACATTACATGTAACATACAACCCTAATAAACATAACTGATAAGAAAAACTAAGAAGCAGATCTGTAATGCAATGCAGGGGAATTGCAATTCTGGGAATGTCTATTTACGTTTTACAAGAATATACCGTTAACCATTTAACAGGTTTTTTTTTTCCCATAGCATAGCATGTTAAAACTGGGAGCTTATCATGTGAAATGCTTTTAAAATAAGCAAACAGGTTTCCTAACATTTTATCAAACCTATCAGATTGTCGCAGCGATATTGTGTCATTTTTCTCATGCTCAAAAATGATAATTAGGTCTATTTGCAAGCCAGGGGTAGGTTTAGGTTTGAGGTAGGTGAAGACGTAAATAAACCATAACTTGACAAGTTTTTCGTTGACAATTGCTCTTTAATATGGGATATCGTTTGGCAAAATCTGAAAGACGTCTGCCAGACATTTGTAGACACCCAGATAGCACACGTACATCTCCAAGAAAACGAAACGCCCATTGCCATAACTTAATGACAGCGCAGGATACAATGTATTCTTGACATGATGTTATCCATGCGAAAATTGTTACTGTTTGTGGGCGGGGCAAGTTGTTCGCGCCGTAGAACATGGGCGGACATTAGTGTCCAGATAGCACATGTACGTCTGCAAGATGTCGGTTAAAGATCTTTTGATCTGGAAAGCATCTGCTGTCTACAAACATCTGGCAGACGTCTTACAGATGTCAGTTTTACATACATTCGAAATCAAAAACATTTTAAAGACATCTAATAGACATCTAAAAGGAGACGTCCAATAAACAAATTGCAAATGAGCAAACAACCTAAATAATACCCCAGATAGCACACATACATCTAGGAGACATCTATTTGACGTCTGCATTTACATCTGCAAGACGTATTATTTAGG
>JAUMHP010000084.1:3030628-3041994 GCA_032361065.1 Enteromius trimaculatus
GTTTGTAGTCAGCAGATGCTTTCCAGATCAAAAGATCTTTAACAGACATCTTGCAGACGTACGTGTGCTATCTGGGACTTCTTGCAGATGTAAATGCAGACGTCAAATAGATGTGTGCTATCAGGGCAGCAGATGCTTTCCAGATCAAGAGATCTTTAACAGACATCTTGCAGACGTACCTGTGCAATCTGGGTTAAGATTAACAGCACAGACGGATGGGTTCCTGAGTGAACGACCCCTTAATTCTAAAAGATTCTGGTTTCCCAATCAAAACAAGGTAATTTCGTGTCAATGGCCGTTTTTGCAGCAGGATTGGAGTCTCTTAGCCGCAGAGGTGTGCGATGAATCAGATGCAGCGCTTTAGCGATATGCGTGTCTAAAATAAGCCGCCTCAGGATGTGTGAGGAGTTTTTCTCAGCTCCGCAATCTCACGCTATGCCACCTTTCCGCGTGTAAGAGCCTCCATCTGCTGCACAATCTTTCCACCAGCCCCGGAAAGCCACCTGACTGGGACGATTTACAGGCGCCAAGATCCTTCACATTGAGTCTGAAGCTTCATAGAGGGAAAAAAAGCCGGCCAAAAATTCAACTGTCAGGGAAGTAAATCATTATGAATCAGGCTATGAAAACGGAATCGGCAGTAAGGCCGTATTGACTTTCTGTCTCAAGGTCTCGAAAGAGGATGGATGAGGAATTCACTTTTTTTATGGGTAGTTAAATTTAATCAAGGCCTTTTTCAGGTTTAGCACACACGGGGAGCACGCGTTGCTCGTCTCGGCCAGTAGAGGGCGCTCTAACGGCGTCAAATGCGCGCACGTAAGCGCAGACAGATGGAAACGATATTTTATTGATCCCTGAAGGGAAATTCAGTGCAAAACGGCAGGGACATCAAATGAAGTCTGGATAAATACACAACTTCCAACAAACAGCACTAAACATTACATAGAGTGCAGCCAATCGTGTCATATAAGTCTCACAGCATCCATTAGCGCCATCCTTAATGACTCAAAAATAAACTAAATAAAACACAAATAGCAACTGAGCTGAAGGTTATTATTATACACTATATTATTCCCCAAATAAACCTACAGGATGTAAACAAATACAAAAACTAGCAAAAATGATTGATTTGTGCTTGCCATAGTAGCCTAAACATGCTTTTTAAAATTTTTGCAAGTAAAACCGTGATTAATTGTGCAAGGGACACTTCAAGGAATAATAAAAAAACATGGTGCTTTATGTGTGAATGGCCTAGTCTTAATTTTTAAGAGATGATGTCATTTTTAAATACATATTTGGATTTAACCTCTGAGTTAAAAAGTTTTGTTATAGCGTCACGATCTGCTGTTGTGCAAAACTTTGTTGTTTAACAATCCAGTCAGACTTAAAATAATCCAGACGCACATGTGTCTGTCTGCTCGGGCCTGTAACTCATCACTCACATGGTTGCCAGTGAAGGCCATTTCTCTGCACGGATCTCATTACCCGATCTCTCTCTTTTTCATTTCCCTATCTCTGCTTCCCTGTCTCTCTCTCTCTCTCTTGCTTCCATCTTGTGTACAGCTGCCTCAGCTGTAAGTCTGACTCAGGGCCGCCACTCTTGATTCATCCCATGAGTCTTTGGGGCAATGCCCGCTCTCTTCCCAGACATGTACATTTGCATAACCATAAATCACTCACCAAAAGTGACACTCAGTAAACAATGAGGCTCTGGATCTCGGCCTCTGTCTTTGTTTCTGTACAGCTACAGGTTTCAGTCAAAATAAAGACATGAATCTTATAGTTCCCCCTAATATGAAAATTACCCCATTATTTACTCACCTTAAAGCCATCGTAGGTGTATACAACTTTCACCTTTCATATAAGTACAATCAGGATTATATTAAAAATTGATCTGGCTCTTTCCAACGTTATAATGGCAGCAGGTAGTGGACCAGAAAAAAAGTGCATAAATCCATCCTAAAAAGTGCTTCACACAGCTCCAAGGGGTTAACAAATCCTTCTTAAAGGAAGCGATGGGCTTGTGTAAGAAAAATATCCAAATGTAAAACTTTTTGAACTGTAATCTCCAGCGAAAGACAATTGAACAGCAAAATCAAAGACATATAAAATAATATTTTGCCCAACAAAACGGTGCCTCTTAAGCATATTCTTTTTATTCTTAATAATATTATATACATTTATAAAAATCTATATAAAATATAAATATGAATGGAAAAAATAATTCATGCAAAATATTAAGTATTTTTCAGTTTCATAACATTTACGCATACCCCTTCTCCCATTACCCATCACTCAAAGAAACCTCGTCTTTAGCAGTAATAGTGATATTGTTCATTGAAACAGTATTGCACTATTAATGTAAATTAAAAGGTAATATTTTATTTCATGACAGTTATGCACATCTTTCCTCCCATTCTCGTTACTGTAATGCAAAAAGACCTCTGTAATTATAATTATAAAGGAATTATATTATATCATTTAAATAATATTAACATATGAATGTATTTTTTTCCTTTTGTCATTGAGACATTTATTTTCAACAGTTAATAAAAAAATAATGCAAAACATCTTAATAGTCCTAAAGTACTGTAGGTTTCATTCTCTCTTCATGTAGAGGATGATTCTGTTCATGACTGCCCTATTGAAAAATAAATATGTATTTAAATCAGTATACTACATATACACTTTAATTGTGCAGAAGTAGTGCTGAAGTCCAATTAAAGACATACTTGGTATGTTTGATTGTGCTAAAGTACATTTTAAATATTTTGAATTTAAAGGGCAATATTACACAATAATCATTAAAAGTGAAAACGACGTGTTCATTGTCTCTTGGGCTCTGCACAAGAATGCTCTCAAATGTACAGCCCCACACAATAGAATGCATATAAAGACCTGGGTTTGACATCTCGTGTTTGATTGAACACTTCATATTTTGCTTCCCCACACAGGGTGACAGAAATAGGATAATTTATTGTACGACCCCTGACAGGAATAAACTGCACCGTGTCCCACTACGGGGAGATGGATGCGCCTGTGTTACACTTTCCCAGGTGACTCGAACTGTTGACAGATGACACACTCGACAGAGTTTGATCTGTGAGAGAAATCAAAGTTGTTAGGGTTCTGCTGAGTGTGCTGCATAAAACAAAATATAAACCCACACACACATGCAACACACTAATTAAAATGGCTCAAACAGCAGGGGTACGGGTAATATCATGGTACTTTGATATAAAAGATAGACAGACAGATCGATAGATAGATAATGTAGGTGTAATACTATAGAGGTACACATTATAAAAAGACATGGTATCGTCACTGTACATTTCTAAGACATGTAACATGGTAAATAACATGACATTTTCATTAGTGCCAGACTAGAGCTTTAAAAGTAATCACTGATTTGGAGGAGATGCTCTTTTCACTAATCTACACTAGATTAAAAGCACTTTAAGATCGAGCTCTCCCCTCCATCAGGTCCTTGTTCTGTGGTTTAAAGCTCTCAGAAGGGGAGGAGACACGCGCGCTCGCACACACACACTCCAGCTCCGTTCGCGAGAAACCGGGCAGGAGGAGGCGAGCGCGATCAGACCTCCAGGTGGGTGTAGCTGTATGTGTGTGTTCCGCTCACACCTGGATGCATCATGTGATCAGATACCTGGGCGTGGAGCTAGCGTTCAGTCTGTTATTCGGTTACGGGGATCCCGGAACCACAGATCTCTGTCTCTCCGCGCGTGAGTGACATGTGAACTTTCCTTGCACCGGGAATCTATTCCTCTCAATCTGAAGAGGATCCGTGGTCTGGACTCTGCCACTACTGCCAAGGTGAGAATCTCTGTGAGTGTGTTTCACGTGGGATATACCTGTCAAAAGACCGTGTAAAGCAGTATGAGGTTGTGTTAGGTTTCAGACGGGACGCGTTTCCCGGACGCATGTTGCATGTGAGATGATGTACCGATTAGCCGTTTCTTGAAACTAAGGTATTTATTCATGCCCGTATTGCTTTTATGCAATATGTTTTTCGATTTCACTAGTAAGTATTCAACATACTCCAGTATGCAGTGCTAACTAGTGTGTGACTTTTCGGTGGGTCTACCGTTTTCGGGATGCAGTCGGTTGAGGTTCGTCTCGCGCAATAACGCTAATGTCTCGTGGCGCCCCTAGCGCTAACCGTCAGCTGTCTTAAAGACGTTTTGCGTTTGTTTGTAAATCTACGTTAAAGTGGTTAACGCTTTCTTTGTCGATATACTGTCAGATAATGAAAACTGAAAGTGCTCGAGCAGCGTATTGTTGCGTCAAGTGAAAGCGACCCGTTTAACGTTAACTTGTAACGTTATTCTTACGTTTGTGCTACATAATTGTTGTTCAAACCTATATATAGGAATAACGTTACTTGTTTGAAAAATAAATACGTAGCTTTAAGACATTTAACTTTTGTTTTGACTTATGAGGGATTCAGACCCAAAATATTCGCGCCCAGTTAGTAAGTATTAGATGCTAATACTTATAACGTTACTCTTGTGTTTACTCAAATGTTTACTGCTGCCAAAACGTATTGTATTGAAAAAGAAAGCATCTTTTAAGGCTTTCAACCATTTGTTTTGACGTAAGGTTTTCTAAACCCAACCCCCATAATTCAAACCCTGCTAGTTTGTATTCATTGAATGTAGCAATAATGACTAGTATTAGTGACTATCCCAGCAATGGTGGTGAGTAACTGTTCCCTGTTGTTGCCAACAGTTTTTTCCCTATGGTTAATAATGTCAGATTTTTGTGTGTACTTATTGACCATAATCAAAGTTAGTTACTTCCAAGTTTTGCCCTAAATATTCATACTGAAACTGAGTCAAATATTATTCCAAATATCAATTTAAGTATTTTATGCATGTCTCATTTGTCATTTAATTGAATTATTTATGCTGTAACCCCTGTGTGACGACTACTAGTCATGACCTTGATTTGTCTTAATGGACATGATGGATTTTTAATGGCTTGGATCTGGCTAATAGTATTTCTTGTCTTGGCTTTGCTTTTCCACAGTGTCCCACAGTGTTGTGCTTCACTAGTTGCCTGTTTTTTTTACGAACGAGGTTAAACTGTGCTTGTCTAACATCAGAGGACTCCCTTTTCGTGCTTTTCCCACATTATTCACTCACATCGCATGTGCTCAAGTACCGAGTACAACAGGTCCGTACGAGCTCTTTCTGTGCCTTTAACTGTGTAAATCCTGCTGTTTGTCTCGGGACACTGGCTCCTTTCAGCCGGAGCTCTGAAGTTGTGCGCCTCTCACATTGTACCGCCTTGTTGTGCCTCTAAATTGTGTCTTTATTGGGCTCTCCTGTATTTCTATGCAGTGAAAGAGAGGAGACATCCCGGGGGATTATCCTCATTAAATGCTTTAAACAAACGTGCCAGATTAGCCGGGTTGGTTCTCCATGTGGGGGCAATGCAGCCGAGGGTGGGTGCGGTGTGGTGAAAAGAACAACCCCAACAGCGAAAGGCAGCCTCTTCATAAATACACACCATCTGCGCACACACACACACGTAGCCGGCGTGAAATCAGGTCCTGCTCCTGCCTACAGCTCTCGGGCTTATCTGCCGTCCTGCGAGCATTTAGAATAGAGCGACTGTCCCTTATCTGAGCCGCGAAACGCATGATGAATGTCCTCTCCGCACGGAGCTGAATGATTTCATTCACCTTCCGAATGTCCCTGTGTTTTACGCTCAGAAATCATCAATTACCCACAATCACCTGCAGGGCTGTCAGCGAAAGCACTTGGCCGGAGCACTTGTGTTTATCAAAAGCTAAATAAAGAAGTAGCATTTGTCTGATGTTAGCCTGGAGGAAAGCATGATGGTGATGGTGAATGTTGTACATTCACCTTTCTCTCTGTGGCGGCACCCATGACTTCCTTTATTTCGGAAGGGCCTGGTTTTCAATCAATAGCAGATTATTCAGAATTGTTCGCCAAAAAGAAGAAATGGCACCGTACTTGCTTTTTTCCCCTGTGGTTTGGCCGATTACAAGGCTTTTAAGCATGTGCTCATGTTGCCAGCTTGAGTCTGAGTGTCTTTGATTGGTCATTTTTGTTGCCTTCAACATGTCAGGCTGCTCAGCACTTAAATTAATGCATGTTGATATTCTTGGAAAAGTCGGATGCATCTTCTCATACTTTTGGCTTTTTTCGCTAGGATATTCTGAAATAGTTTGGCAAGTGTTTCTTAACCTAGTCCTGATGTTTCAGTCCAGAGAGCGACAATGAAGCCTCTGCTTTAGATTCCTCTCATAGTTTCCAATTTAACTGGGCATGCTCTAATAATTAAGTATAGTCGATGTGATGGAATAAATTGCGACCTTCCTAGGTTTTCTGCCCGGCTGCTGCAAGTGACAGACATGTTTTTAAATCTAAACTTGAATGTTTGTTTTGCCCAGCAGCAAAATATCATTGGACACTTCTACTCAACATTTATTAACATTTAAGTTGTATTAAATCATAAAACACAGAATCCAGAAAAATTTTAATCAATACCAAAGTAAGGAAGGAAGGAAGTAAAGTAAGTAAATAACAGATTATTATTGCATTATTATTGTTATTTTAGTAAATGATTGTGAAGTTTGTATAATTAAAAATTTCTAAATTTACTTGATTATACATGTTTGATTATTAAAATTTAACCAAACAATTAAACTGGAAAAACTACAGTGGAAAACTAGGAATTTAAAAAGAAATATTATACATGCAGTAGGTTTGATTAGGAATGCACAATATATCGGCACCGTATCGGTTATCGGCTGATACTGTTTTTTATTGCAGTATTGGTAGATGATATATGTTTAATAATAATTGCTTATTTCCTCAAATTTTGCACGCATTTTAAAGTCACAAATAGTTTAGTAGCACTGCAATTATTATTTAAATATTATTTTCAACATTGAGGTACAAGTTATAGTGTTTTTAATTTATTTCGATTTGTTTTTTTAATTGAAAATAGTTATCTGTGGATTTTTTATGTATTTCAGCACATATTCTATATTAAATTACTAAACATTTATTTATTATCAGCCATTATTTCTATAGCAGATTTCAAGGAGAATTAATGCATATTTATGTGGTATTTTGTTCTTTTTTCCCAAAGATTTATAAAATGAATGTAATTATTGGCTTATCAGTAACAGCTATAATTGTAATTTTCAATTTTCCATTTACGCTCTTATCTCCTCATTGTCTTTAGGTTTGTGAGTCATCTTCGGGTTTTCGGGTTTATTTCTGGAATCTTGGTGAAGTCAAGAAAGTAGTTTTAAGTCCCCTGATTCCCCTAAGGCCCGGGTTACATCAGATTACAGCAGCATCATGGGAAATGATGGGCAAAAGGTGAGATCGCATTCATTCTCACGCTTACTAATCAACAGCTGGCCACAGATCTGTGCTGCCCGGGGGTCTTTATGCAGCATACGGCCTTATCACCGCTCCAGTGCCATATATACACACACCCCTGTATACTGACTAAACCAAGAAATTCACATCTTCACCACTCTTGTTCTTTCACTTCCTCCATCTTTTCCCCTCTCTTTTCATACCATCTGCTGACGGGTACAAACCATTTCCTCAGCTTCGTTCTGGTCACGCAGATGGATTCTGGGTTGTGTTCTAGGGAAAATAAGACACTGGAATGTGTGGGAGGGACCTTTGCACATGCACACAAAACCTTGGCCCGCAGGAGAACAAGATCTCCGGCTTTTGCTTCAAAGAGTCTCGTTACAAGCATAACACGCTATCACTGCAGACTGAGACTGTGGCATAACATTACCGCCGTGTGTGAGAAAACCAGCGCTCTCCCCCTCAAGACACAGTGATGGCATCCATGTCAAACCCACAGAAACGCTCTACTGTACGGAGAGAGATTAGGCCAGAGCCCAAGCGGGCTCTCCCTCTGGAGCAAATGGGGCAAGCAGGGATTAAACCCAGTTTGTGAATAAAAGGAGAGCCTCCGTTGACAGCGTTAATTAGTCTAAGACTTGCCTCATTCTGGGAAACTGCCAGGTCCTTGACTATTATAGTGGAAAATCCAGTCGGCTTCCACTTGAACGGCACCAATTCCAAACACGCCCTTTTGTTAGATTAGACCGAAAGTTGTTAAGACATGCGCTGTTACTTTCTGTGTTGGAAACTCTGCTTGAGTGGCGTAATTCAAGAGAACAAAACTTAAATTAGCTTTTTTTGGGGGCCTATTATCGGCGCCTGCAGAACTGTGCAAAAAGCCCTGTAGGTTTTCACAGACTTTGACACCTGTCATTCACAAAGATCTCGATTTTTTTTTTTATTGGTATTAAGTTATTCTTGTTATTAAAAATGCTTTCAGCTACCCATAAGAGTGTAGTTGTCAGTGTTAAAGGAACATGCCACTTTTTTTGAACATAGGCTCATTTTCCAACTCCCATTCAGCCGATCTCCGGGTCTATGCTGAGATCTATGCTTTTAGCTGTAGCTTAGCATAGATCATTGAATCTGATTAGACTGGTTAGCATCTCACTCAAGATGACCAAAGAGTTTCAATATTTTTCTTCTTTAAAACTTGATGTAGTTAAATCATCTGCTAAGAAGACAGATGGAAAATGTAAAGTTTATATGGCTAGGAACTATACTCTCAATTTGCCGTAATAATAGGAACTTTGATGCCATGACATGGGTGAAGCAGGCACAATGATTATTTACTGATATTTAAATTTTTTTGTTTTTAAAAATGCTTTCAGATACCTATAAGAGTGTAGGTCTCAGATTTAATAGCTTACGTTTTAACCATTTTAAAATTCATATCGGTTCATAACATATCTGTTATTGTCTGATAATTGATAAAATTAAAAATGATTTTAAAAATAATAATAATTTAATTGGTCTTTTAAAATAAATATTGCTGTTGAAATATGTAGTTTAGTGGAGCTTTTAAAATAAATTTCATGTTTAAATCCATTATAGAGATTGATATATTTACTCTTTATCGGTTATTGTATAGTAATTGCTTCTTTATAGTTAAATGTCTATTTAGTACTTAAAAAAAGCATTAGGTATTATTATTTATCTAATATTTAAATTACAAATAAATAATACATTTACATGTTGATTGATTCGATTGAAGCCATTTAATGTTTCATTTTTATATTTGTTTCTTAATTTTATTATTACGAATGTATTAGATTATATTATAATGCTGCTTCTATTAATAATAATGTATTAATTAATATTTACAGTAATATTTCTATATTATATTTCTATAGCATGTTTCATACAAAACCTGCATACAAGTACACTGTAAAAACTGTGAAAATGCTACGGTAAAAGAACGTTAATTGGTTACAGGGAATTTACAGGGAAACACCATAAACTGACATTCCCAGAATTCCCTGCATAGCATTTTAAATTTAGTTTGAATTTGATGTTGTTTTTTTGTTTGAAATAAATGTTTTGTATCAGGTTGTATGTTACATGTAAAGTTGTTAAATGATTGTTTATTGCACATTTCAGTTTAATAATTCTTACCTTGATGGTGTTTAGTGTTTGTTTGTATGAATGACACCGAGCACCTTCTACATATGTTACTATTTAAAAGCTACTTGTGATGAGCTTTGCTACATCATATGACCTTCTCATCACCACCTGCATTTGGTAGTTATCAGTGTATTTCAAAGCTACAAAATAGATTTCACTACTTTAATAGGTTTATTATTAGAAATTACGGTATTTAACTGTAAATTTAACATAAAAATATTATTACCATATTTTTCACGGTTTTATTCTGGCAACCACAGCTGCCGTTTTTTTTTTACCATAAATTGTATGGATTTTTCTTTTACTGTGTAGCATACAAGCAATTTATTTATTTTATTTTTTTAACAAATTATTTTTTCAGCTTTATTTAATAATTTTTGGGGGGAATTTATCAGTTATCAGCTATAACGTCAATAAAATTCTATTTGTTCACTTTTAATCCACAATTTGCCTTTAAAAGTGAAAACAGCACGAATGTGTCTGGGTCTGCCTATTATAGAAGAAAAATCAGACTTGTCGGACAATTTGATGTTATATTAAGGCTGCCAAAATGTTTCCAGCGTAGTTAAACTAACGGTGGGTTGGGGTATTATTTCATAAGCTCAAGTGAACTGAAGCGTGCTTTATTTATCTTTGCACGCAGAGAGATTTTCCGCTTGAACCCGCCTCAGTCAAACGGATAAGTGCGAAATTATAGATCCGGGTGATGCGCGTGACATCGCCGTTCCCTTCACCTTTGTTTCTTTTTTCCCCTCATTCCAGTGAGGAGTTCACTTGGGCGCTGAAGGGTGTAATTCATTTCTACAGATCTGAGTAATGTCTTCTTCAGTCTTCAAACAGAGCGCTCACCTCACACGGAGATTGCTTTTAATTACTGACACTACACTTCTCATAATGTGGGGTTCCGTGTGGCGGCGGAGCGGGCCATGTTTGTGGGGTTTCTTAGCGTGTTCAGGAGGGGGAAATTCTCCAGGCAGTTAATTAAGGAATAGACACTCATGTGTTTTTGGCTCCGAGCCACGGCGGAGCCAAAAACGCATGAGTGAAGGGTCAGATACTTGCCAAACAGCTGGAAACCAAGGTCACGACAACCTGAGCAAAAAAGATGTAAAGAAGGAGGGGCAACCTGGCAAGAAGTCTGCAAGGAGTTGAGTCGGTTGCCAGAGGAGGAGGTGGATGCAATATTTTATTTAGACATTAATCCGAGGCTTTACGGTGGCTTTCCTTGGACTCAAGTGTGAAAGACACTCAAAGAAAAGCAGAACTGGTTCACACAGTATTTTCAGCATGTCTTAAAAGCAGTCTGTGGTATCATGGGAACGCCGTTGTTTTTGCTTCCCTGTTGAAAAGATCAGCTCAGGCCAGCATGGATTTCCTTAAATGCCTTTTTTAATATATGTTTTGTATATGATTTATGAACAGCATGGGCCTAAATTATTAATAAGACGTAGGCTGAATAGGAAAATTGCATTTTTGTAAATGCATAAGCAACAGCAGATGTGCGAGTAACCAAACCCAAACAACAAGCTCTGGGTGAAATATTATGTTATTTTAAAATATTGGATGTGCTGTAGCTTTATTACCAGTGACGTGTTTTTACTACAATCAATAACCAATAACTGTACTCTGTGTGTGTATGAGTGTGTACTCACATTTTATATACAGTTGGTACGGAAAGTATTCAGACCCCCTTATATTTTTTACTCTTTGTTACATTGCAGTCATTTGCTAAAAGTTCATTTTTTCCTCAATGTACACACAGCACCCCATATTGACAGAAAAACACAGAATTGTTGACATTTTTGCAGATTTATT
>JAUMHP010000084.1:3070918-3081720 GCA_032361065.1 Enteromius trimaculatus
CAAGCGTAAAATGTATCATTTTCATTAAAACTATATTTGATCAAATTGAGTTGACCCAACTCAATTAAATTTCATCAGCTACACATATTTATTGGATGGAAATCCTGCCTTTAGTTAAATTGAGTTCATCCAATGAATATTTTTTTTGAGTGTAGGCTATGTGTAGCCTAAACAAGTAATCTAATAATTTATACTTCTGACTACTACTAAATCAATTGCTATTCCATTGTCTAAAACATGAAATAATAAAAGTGTCTGCTAAATGAATTAATGTAAATGTAAGTGAAAGAACCCCATTATAATATTTGTACATGAAAACTGTAGAAACACTGGACCTAACTATGGGGCACCATTTTGCAGCAGCAACTTTGACAATAAAAAAAAAAAGAAACCTCAAGGTTGATTGAAGTAATGTCCATGCTATCTGGCAACACTGAGCGTAGAGATCACTGTTGCTTTTTGAATTTTGTTAGACGAGAGAAACGTTTATCAGAGTGGCGGGCAAACAAACGATGCTTTAACTTATAAGCATCTGTGTTTTTGTTTTGATGTGATCATTATTTATTTGTATTATTTGTTAGGAATTGTGACATGTGTTCAGAGGATTAATTTTAGAATTTAATAGATAATACAGTAAACATTTTATCATTTGTACCTGTTCAAAATCTAAAAATAATTAAATAAGCTATCCTAAAACAACATTCCATCAGTAAAGTGCTCATCTTTGACAAAGTCCATTTACTGTATAATAATAATAATACAATTATTAATTTATGACTATGGCTTGTTGCATGCATGCAGAGATAGCATGAGCTAGCTGAATAGAATATCTTTGTCATTGTTCAAGAAGAATAAGGTTTATTTTGAAACTTCCAAATTGATAAAGCTTAAAAATATGATTTAAAATGACAACATAAAATAATCAATTATAAGAAGTGTGCAGCTGTTTTAAAGTAGTGCAAATAGCTTAGATGTGCAATGCAGCATTAAAACTTTAACAGTACAAACAGAAAATATATTGTAATAAGAATGGGCTGAATTTATTATTTCATGTACATTTGATGTTAAAGTGTGAATTGAGCTTTTTTTTTTAGTTCCAGCAGCTATCAGTGGGTTGTTCTGAAGTCAGTTGTGTCAGACTATTATAGAGACAGATTCATTTTCATTAATAGAAAATTAATCAAATTAATGAATTAAATTAGCTGAAAAGAGTTTTCAAGGGTTAGTGTTACACTTGTACACTGACACATACAATACTGCCCGGCTGACATTAACATGTGTTATTCAGGTGTCAAAGTTAGGCTAAAGAAAGGACCCTCAAAGACAGTGTCAGAAGGAAGCTGAACAGGTAAAGCCTTTAAAACATGCTGTCAATACTTAATAAGTTACAATGCAAATCTGAAATGTAAAAAAGAATCCTCTACTGGTCTGACATGTCAAACTTTGTCTGCAATTATTAACCACCTCAATCTGTTATACAGTATTTTAGGGTTCTAAAAAAATCCCTTATGTCCAAAATCAAGATGAATTGGGTGGTCTGCTGTAGAAAGAGGCGTGTGATAAAACTGCAGTATTTTCTGTCATTAGAGGTACGTATAAAACACACATTTATCATATCACATTTATCTTTTTTTAGTTATATACAATAATGTACTGTATATCTTGTTTTTGTTTTCAGTAGGCATCCAAGCAAATGGGAGTGACTCTCTTTTTACGCAATTAGTGTAATTCAAGTTATGTCAAAAAATCTTTTCTTATGATTCTCCCCTGATTTGGCAGATGCTGTGATAATCATCTTCCTGACAGCAGCAAAGATGAACTAAAAGTTTCACTAGTTTGAACTAATTAATTCATTTAATTAAAAACTTTAATTAAAAATTACATCCATGTCTTTTCTGCGCATCCATGGACGTCTATATTTCATCTCCTGGATGTTTATAATAAGATGTGCTGCTGCATAATTTACGTGTGTACATAAGCTTTCATATAAAATAATTACACAACCATTTTCTATCATTGTGAAAGGCAATAAATGATGTCAAGTTTTCACATCTGAACATGATAAAAGTTCTAAAAAGGTCCAAAATCAGTCCAGTCTGACCTGAATGTCTATAAAAAATGTTCTAATAATGTGTAACAAACAATAACACATTATTTGTGGACTTAAGCAAGAAGAAGAATGTTACTAAATACAAAGTAGTTTATTTTAAAGGTAAATGACACACTTATTTTGAAAATGTATTTATGGCCCTACAACTAAATGTAAAATGTAAGGGAACACGTTTGTACATACTCTACAATACTATACTGCGTTTAGTGCCACCTTAAAAAAAAACTAAAATTACGAGTAAAGTCATAATATTTTGAGAATAAAGTCTAAATGTTTTAAGAATTTAAATTGTTAAAGTTATAATATTTAATATAGCGCACTTGCAAATGGCCCGATTAAGAGCACCTGGAGAAGGCCACCAGAATTTAGCCCTATGAAGATGGGGTTGAGGAAGAGTCTAAGAACTCATGGAAACAGCTTAATACCAAGAATATTATATTTATTAAAATACTGAACAGGAACATTTTTTTATCTTTACATCAGCTCTCAGTCATCATTCCTTTAGGGGGCGCTGTAGCTTAACCCTTTTTAATACAAAGGCTTTTGAGTGATCATTAGCAGACATTATATTGTGTTGTATTCTCAAGTACAATATGGTTGGAAATAAAATGTCATGTCTTCTATTGCATTTGTTATTTGTAGTGCGCCACTTTCAAAACAAAAAAATCTCAGCCTTTTAAAACCATTTTTTTTTATTGAAACACAAAATGTGTTTTTCAATAAAGTATTGTTTTTATGTACCAAATTTGTGAAAATTACACAGTATGTTGTACTGACAAAATGCTTAGTTAGTATAGTTTACTTAAACAAGAGTTATAGTAACTAAAAAAGAACTGTAGGGTGTACGCGATTCTTTACTATAGGTTTACTTACTGACTAAAGCTACTTACTGACTCTCCGAGTGTATTTCGGCAGAATAAATTATGCAATTGCTTTGTTTAACACTTGTTGTTTTAATTAGCAAATTTAATTTGCTGTCTTGTGTCAGTAGCACAACAACAACAAAATAATGAAATGGTTATACAATAAAAAACTACAAAAAATTAATTAATTGTTGTGATTTGCCTGCTGAATGATGAAGTCAGTATGTGACTTCAGCAAATTACCACAATAATTTAAGTATCGTATCATCCAAATTAAAAGCTTCTCAAGTGATTGATGAAATACATTTAAAGTGTAAAAGATCGTTAAAGAACACACAAAAATAACTCACTACTAGATAAAATAAAATGACTATATAAAATATGAATTAAAAGATAGATGACAATTTATTACTTTTTTCCTATGAAACCAAATAACTGGTTTCATTTTGCATTGTTGCATTATTATGAAGTAAATTATAACATTATAGATAAAGTTCTAAGTGTCCAACCAAAGCAAACGCTAATCACTATGAAAGTAATTTAAAAAAGTAAAAAAAAAGAAAACATTTTAGGAAAATCTTATGTGTGATGTTCAGTTGTATTAAAAATCATTTAAGATGATTTTAGTGAAATATAACAGACATGTAATCTTTTTCTGTTGTTATGTTGTGCATTAGCAACAAATTAGTGCACTGCTATCTCTCACTGCTTTATTAATGTCATTGGTTCATTTGTGGCTACTTGAATATTTTAAGTAGTAAGCATCATTCAAAGATTTAAGTAAATTGTCTTATTTGCCTTGAAAATTGCTGTAACTGCCTAGAAAGTAAAACAACACAGTACAGCTTACTAACTATATCTAATTAATGTAACTCTATTTGATTTTACAGTGTACTATAATCTTTTATCAGTCAATTATTTAGTGGAAAGACAGAGACTTATTGGCTTACTACGTACTGATTGAAAGATTGGTGTCAGCTGAATTAACTTCGTAAGCACTTCCTCCCGAAATTGGTTTGCGACTACAAAGAATGTCCCCCGAATACATAAAATGGTACCAATCCAAATTGCGTTAGGCTATATTAAACAAGACACAAGAGATTTGTGTCATAAGGCCAACATGTTAACATAGTTGTTAGAGTGTCTCAATCACTGATCTATAATAGAGAACATTATATCATTATAGATCAGTGGTCTCTATTACCTGTAGTTATCTATTTGGTTCTCAGTCTATGGTTAAATGAAAGAAGTCAGAGAGATCGCGGAGTAATACGAGACACGTGAAAGTAGCGCCAGCTTCGACTGAGTGAGTATGATGAGCAATGTTATTACGGTTATTTGCTACACAGCAAGACCCGTGTGCCTCTGGTGCTTATAAGTCTCTCAAAATACTTCTAATCGATAAGTTAAATTATTCTCATAAGGCGTGTTCAGTGACGTAAAGTGTTTTTATTCCCTCACTGTAATTTCTGCTACTATGGAGAGCAACAAGTGCGCAGAGGGGAGCTCGGGTGTCAGTTACCCGCCCGCAGGACAGCCTCACAGGGCGGCTCTGATTCTGGCCCGCGGTGGCAGTAAAGGAATCCCTCTGAAGAACATCAAGAATCTGGCTGGTGTTCCTCTCATCGCCTGGGTCCTGAGAGCTGCCTTGGACTCAAAGGTCGTTGACAGGCAAGCGCATTCATTTATTGATTGATTTTTCTTATTTCACCCCGTTCTTTCGTATTGTTTTAATTGCTTTAGTATGTATTTTATGGTTAATTGTGATTTGAATTGTGTATGGAAAACTACGGTAACAAAACCTTTTAGTCTCCGTCGTTTCTATAAATAAAATAATTATAATAATTGATGTTATGTTTGTCAGTGTGTGGGTTTCTACTGATCATGATGAAATTGAGCGCGTCGCAAAAGTCTGGGGCGCAAACGTTCATCGGCGCAGTCCTGAAGTTTCCAAAGATTCGTCCAGCTCACTGGAGACCATCCAGGAGTTCATTCGACTGAGACCCGGTAAGATGTCTCTCAAACACAGATAAAATGAAAATGCAAATATATATGAGGTTTTGTAGAAATCGCAAAAAACGGTAACCAATATGTCATCGTTTGCCAGCCGAGAAGTGTTTATGAATTCAGAGACAATACATTTAAAATCAGTTTTAAGTAAAATAATATATATATATAATATATATATATATTTGTGGCATACACCATGCATACTTTTTTAACTTATATGTAACTTATGTAAACTATGTTTATGTATGCATTATATGCACATTATTAAATATCATTTATATGTACTGTAGCAGAAAAAAGAATAGCAATACTGCATTCATCAAAAACCATACCTTATAATGTACAGTGACTTTTTAAAACTTAAGTTTGATAAAATGAAAATGCAAATATATATGAGGTTTTGTAGAAATCGATTAATTTTGAACGCAGCCATGTCAGATTGTGTAAAAGACTTGATGTGTGTGTCTGATTCAAATGATCTGTCTCTGGGGCTTATCCATATCTACATCTATATCTATATATGTGTGTGTGTGTGTGTGTGTGTGTGTAAAAATGATTGAATAACAATAATATTTTAAAATAATGTTAAAATGAAAACAAAATGTAGTATTATATAATATACATACATAATATTTTAAGTTATTAAAATATCATATTAAAGAGATGAAAGCCTAAAAGAGGAGTCCATGCTGCTAAATCACATATGATGTATAATAATGGAGATGAACAATTTATGCATGAATAGGAATATTAATGTAACCTATTATCGTTTTAAATTTAACAGAAGAATAATATGACAATGCAACAATAAAAACCTGTTACGATGTACAGTGAAATCTTATATTTAACAATGTGATTCTTTAAATTATTTTTAATCTAAATCTAAATATATTTTTAGGAAGTAAAAAATTACACAGAAAAAAATGGATGTATGGCTTACACTAAAAATTCAGAAATTGCTATATTTCACAAACCATTACAAAGAAATGACAATTAACATATGAATAAATAAAAATGCATTTTTTGGTAAAAAATAAAGGTACAAAATCTTTCACTGGGGCGGTATCTTTTCAAAAGGTATACTTTTAAGTACTAATTTGTACCTTTAAGGTACAAACATGTACCTTTTTAAAAGATACCGCCCGACAGATTTTGTAACTTTAATTACAAAAACTTTAATTACAACTTAATTTTTTTTAACAATGTATGTCAATTTTTCATTATCTGAGGATTATATTTAAAAAAGAATATATTGCTGAAATGTTGAGATCTTTTTTTTAGGGAAAACCAGAATATAAAGAAATTACAAAAAATAATAATAATAATTTCCTTCAGCCTTTTAAAATGGCAGTATTAAAACCTTAAAAGAAACATTATTTATTTTCTGGCTGTGTTTTAGAGGTGGACATCATCTGTCATATTCAGGCTACGTCTCCATGCCTCCACCCTCATCACATCAGAGAAGCCCTGCAGATGATCACCGAACAGGGTTGTGACTATGTGTTTTCCGTGGTTCGCAGGCACCAGTTTCGCTGGGAGGAGGTGGACAAGAAAGGTATGAAAAACATCTCATAAAAAAATGTTTATTACTTGTGAAATATGACTTACCATTTGGTGTTTATGACACAGGATTTGGTCACATAAAAGCTCATTGTAAAAACAAAAGTAGGTTACTTTATTATACTTTCATATTATATCTTGAATCTGTATGACGCCCATTGCTATCGCTTTTTATTGTGTATTTATTGTCATAACAGCAGGAACATCTGAAATTACACACATCTGTCTTTCATTTTAATTAGGGAGTAAGAATCCGACACCTCTGAACATTGATGTGGCACACAGGCCGCGGCGACAAGATTGGCCTGGGGAGCTTTACGAAAATGGCTCTTTCTATTTTAGTACAAGAAAGGCGTTGGAAAATGGTCTTAAACGGGTGAGGAATTATCAAAATATGGTGACAAACTTGTCCCTTGATTTCTCAGCTATGAAAAAAAAAAAATAACCAAGAGAACAAAATAGTATAAAATGACTATTAAATATAAAATACTATGACACTACACTCAAAAAACCCTTGTCCACCACATGCATGACATTTACAGTTATTTTTATGCATTTGTTTATTTATTTTTCCTCAGGAGTTAAGAAAAACAACACACAAATTGATCCAAATAATTAAAAAATAATAAACAAAATGAAATATGTTTTGAAGGCATGCTTGTCCCTTGATTATTTTCAATGAAAAACAATGAAAATACAAAATGTTGGGAAAATGTCAGAAATTTATAAAAATACAAAAAGTACTTCCAAGGTCAAACTTTAGAGCAAGAATGGGAAACGATAAAAGTTTAGTGGTCAATGTTTTTTTTCTTCTCTTTTCCTTGTTGACTTTACCGTGTTTAAACGTACAAACGCACAGGTTTGACCTATAATTTATTGATTTAAAGTATGTTGAAATTATTTTGTCAGAAAAATACTTAATGATCACTGATGTTAGGATGTTTCAAAAGTTGTGAAACAGAATGAAGAATAAAATAAAGATGTGCATAAATACACTTTTAAAAATAACAGTTTGCTGTGCTGGCACAGAACCATTTTTTTCCTTTAAGATCCTTCCAGTGAAAAGTTTCTTAACCCACGGACCCACGGCGATGCGGGTGTCACAAACACTACTACTATACACAACATTATATGGAAATGTCTTTTTTAAGCATTATCCCTCACTTTCAACTCTGGAAGTCCCTAGGTGACACATAATCAACACTCAGGTTCAGTCATGTGACAATATTTGCATTTTTTGTTGCCATGACAACATTTCCAAAATGGTGGTCTGTCTGAACCGCACATGTGGCAGATATAGCAATTTTTAAAAATGTTAGTTTTTGTTACTAAAGGTATGTTTCAACCCATGCAACAATTCTAATGTTTTAATAACATATCCTAGAACACACTTAACCTGGTTTTAATGCATCTCTTGAACAAAATGATTTAAAACAAGTTACGAAGATATTGATATGACATATTTGTCACATTACGATAAATGGTAATGAGCTGCTCAATTAATTTAGCTGAATCAGTTGGTGCTGTATATTTTCTGCTGCACATTTCAAAACAAATCTACAAGCATATTTAACACGTTGACCTGAAGTGTGAGGTCATTATTTATTTTGTCATAAACGCCCAATGTCATACGTAACATTACAGAATTATGTCACAAAAGAGTAAAGTAAAATGTAATGGTCACAATTATGTAGTTTTGAAAAATGTTTCAGCAAAACTAATAAAATGCAAAAACTGTAAAAAGGTTTTTGTTTTATTTTCCCAGTAAAGTAATAATTTTAATGTATCTTGTGGAAAGCAAAAAAGCTCTTAAAAAGCAAAAAAACTGATAAAATGTTGTTGTTGTTTTTCAATTGAGAAGTACATGCTAAATGTAACATACATGTAACATCAAAAATTTATCATTAACGCCCAATGTCATATATATGTAACATTACAGATCCCTCACAAGGAGGGATTGAATTGCATAAACATGTTATAAGTGGCCCATTTGGTCTGTTTTATATGCCTCATAATTTTCTTAATGAAAAGTCTGTAAAATAGTTTGTTTAAAATTTCTCAATGGAAATTTAAAAAACACCCATTTTACGCTTTAAAAAACAGCTTTTTTCAAAACACTCTGTTCTGTGTGCTTCCCCTTTAAATCTTCAGGAGCTCTGCTGACCCCACCCCTCTTTTTTGAGGCGCTCTCAGAGGATGTTGTAACCATATTCATAGTCTTAGACATTACATTCATAGTGAAACTTGCTAATTAGCACATTATTAGGAAAGGCGATTTTCAAATGTTCATTAAAAGACATCATATTGACTGCTTCTATGAGGCTGAATTGTAAATGATTCACGTGAACATAAACACATTTAGGTAAATCAAGGGTGTGTTCCCTTCAGAAACAACCCTAAGTTAACGATTTAACAATCATAATAGGGTGGTTGTGTACACAAACTGCCAACACACATTTCATTTCAAACAACTTGTAAAAGTACATCTGGCATTATATGACTCCTTATTCCACTATAAAGAACCTTTTATGATTCAAGCTTTCATTGAATTCAAAGTCTCTTCCTGGAACTGTTGATGGAAATAAAGAACCTTTATTTTTAAGAATGTACTTGTATGAATGTAAGGATCAGCTTTTTAGAAAAATGAACTTAACAAATTATGATGTTTTTTTAAGAATGACTCGTGTGAAACTCCTTCAAACTTTTTGATCAGTTCTTTATGTGGTTTAGTTGGGCAAGGTCGCCTACTATGAAATGCTGCCTGAGTACAGTGTTGATATCGATGTGGACATTGACTGGCCTGTCGCTGAGCAGAGGGTTCTGAGGTGAGCTGTTTAAACATATTCTGTGGCCAGAGAAAAACATTTATAAAGATAAAAATGCTGCCCTTTTTTGCAGGTTTGGATACTTTGGCCAAGAGGAGAACGCTGCGGTCAAGCTGCTTCTGTCTACAGTGTCTGGCAGTTTGACGAATGGACGGATATACACCTCAGTTTCAGGAGACGACCTTGTGACCGTCAATGCTCGAGATGTGGCAGGCATACAGATGCTGCAGAGGGAAAATATAGAGGTACAGTACAGTCATGTAGGCTGGTACAAATAATTCTGTGTTTTTAAAGGATTACTCCACCCCAAAATTAATCACTTTTCCCCATGTCGTTCCAATTTACTTTCATATTGAAGATAATAATAAAATGCTAGAAAATGCTTCTATAAAAACCAGTTAACTGGTTAACTGGTACGGTCCTACAGGCAGGGTCAAATATTGCCGAACAGTTATACTGAGGGCTAGAGATATGAATAGTCCTAGGGCAGGTGTGGGTCGACGATCTGGGAACAATATCCAGGGGGTGAGGCAAGAGGGGCAATCCGTAGCCAAGCTAGAGTCCAGGTACAAAACAACGATAATAGGGACACAGGGAAACAGATGAAATAGCATACACTCGGCAGCAAGGTCAGGACTGAGCACACATTAAATAGACCAGGTAACAAGGTAAAAAGGGGTAGGAGGAAATCAATAATGAAGGCAACTAACAAGATGGGCAAAGGAACTCAAAATAAGAGTCCACGAACCCAGACAGGAGAACATAGACTGAAATCACGACACAACCATTGGAACATCTGGTTGAAATCAATGATAGAGCTGTGTGTCATCAGCACAGCAATAGTAGGTGAAGCTATGTGCTAATGTAGTGGGTCCCAGTGATGACGTGTGTGCAGTGAATAAAAGGGGTCCAAGAACTGAACTCGGAGTGGAGGAAACCCTGTGACCAGCTGATGTTCTTTGGGTACCTCTTCAGGAATCCCTGAAAGACCAACCTGCTGAAACCTGAGTGGTTAAAGTTTAGTTGGTCATTCTATGAAATAAATAATGTTTCTGTGTTTATAAAGGTTTGAACCAAATGGTCCATTTCATTAGAATAACATTCCACAGGATCATCTTGTAGATTACAGGGTCTCCAGTGGGAAGGGTTAGAGATCCAGCTGGCTGTTTCTAGCACTTCTGTCTTCAAAAATTATATCTCATAGACAAAACTTTGGGGAAAGTATCAGCATTTATACAAGGGTTAAGATTGTTTAAAGGAAGACATTGTAACATTACCATTAAAGAACTGCTACACTAACATCTTCAATAAATTCTTCTCTCCACAAAAATACAAAAGCCTATATATATTTTTTTGTATCACTTTTATTTATATAGCGCTTTTAACAATACAGATTGTAGCAAAGCACTGAACATTATCAAATAGGAGAACAGA
>JAUMHP010000084.1:3108960-3128048 GCA_032361065.1 Enteromius trimaculatus
GACTCACTGTCTGTCTGACTCTGTCTGATTGTTTGACTCTGTTTGTCTGTCTGTCTGTTTGTTTGTTTGTCTGACTCTGATTGTTTGACTCTGTTTGTTTGTTTGTCTGTCTGACTCACTGTCTGTCTGACTCTGTCTAATTGTTGGACTCTGTTTGTTTGTTTGTTTGTCTGACTCCCTGTCTGTCTGACTCTGTCTAATTGTTTGACTCTGTTTGTTTGTTTGTTTGTTTGTCTGACTCACTGTCTGTCTGACTCTGTCTAATTGTTTGACTCTGTTTGTTTGTTTGTTTGTCTGACTCACTGTTGGTCTGACTCTGTCTAATTGTTTGACTCTGTTTGTTTGTTTGTTTGTTTGTCTGACTCACTGTCGGTCTGACTCTGTCTGAGTGTTTGACTCTGTTTGTCTGACTGTTTGTCTGACTCATTGTCTGTCTGACTCTGTTTGTCTGTCTGTTTGTCTGAATCACTGTCTGTCTGACTCTGTCTTGATTGTGTGACTTTGTTTGTCTGTCTGTCTGTTTGTTTGTTTGTCTGTCTGACTCACTGTCTGTCTGACTCTGTTTGTCTGGCTCACTGTCGGTCTGATTGTGTGACTCTGTTTGTCTGTCTGTCTGTTTGTTTGTTTGTCTATTTAACTGTTAAAAAGATGGATGATGCAACTCCACTTCCTTCTGCTATAGAAAGTAAAGCCAAAACGTTCTCAGTGTGGCCGCTGACATCTTGTGAAAATGACGTCATTTGGAGCCAGACTCTGCGCAGTAGAGATCGTAAGGTTGAGCGGTGGAATAAAAGTCCCGCCCAAAATCCTGCAGACCCAATCACAAGCTCACAATCATGACACCACACCCCGTTTTTATAGCATCAAATATAACAAAACAAACACTTGAACATACATCAGCATGATAAGAACTTCCTAAAATGACAGAAACTATCTTTGCAAAATAATTATTTGAAGTGTAACTTAATTATTTAGTTTGTCTCACGTCCCTTTAGATTGCATGGAGAGGGTGGGGTTTATGACCTATACTGCAGCCAGTCACATAGGGGTGATCGAGACGTGACGGCTTCACTTTTCAAGACTTGTTCGTCACACCCGCTCTGTCCTTTTGTCTATCTATCCATCCATCCATCCATCCCTCTAGATTCTTAACTGATGTCTACTTCCTGAAATTGAAATTGCAATTCTGCATTGTCAAATTGGTCAAATTGTGCAACTGACCTGCAATGTAAAAGTCACTCTTAATTCTGTTCTGAATGGTACACCACCCTTATTATGTGTTGTACGTCAGATTCAGTCCAGTTAATATGTCATCAGTAATAGTAGCATGCTAAGCCCCCCTTCCTCTCAATATTCAGCATGTAGGGGTCAACCGCTGACCTTTTTAAAGCGAAGACAGCGGTAGTATATTTTGGAACCATTAGCGTACCCGCAGCGTGCCTCGAATGATAATCGTGAAGAATGATGGCTTTTACATCGCTTTCCTCTCGCTGTGAGTTCCTCTTATTTGTCACCTGCCCGGATTGTCGACCTTGTGTGAACGCAGCTCTGTCTAATCTCCCGGGCTCTTTCCCGATGCTTCAGCCCGGCATACAGTAACTGTCCACACTGGGGGTTGGCCGCTCCACGCCTGAAATCTTTGTAATAACTTTCTCTATCGCCGAGCCGATCTCCTGCCAGAGCTGAATCTGGACCACGCTGTAATAGAGTGCCGGCAAGCGTAGCGGTAATAAATGCGACACGATTTACTAGGATAAATATGGAGAAATGACTCTCGCGTACAGTAAATGAAACTTCAGGTCATAAGTGGAGGCGTGTGTCCTCTGCTAGAATTTTTTTCTGAGTGTGTGAGTGTGTGAATCCTCAAAAAAGTGTGTGGGTTAGTATCTCATTGGCAGAAGACTTTAAGATGCTTGTGTCCTCACGAAGTGTGTGTGTGTGTAAGGGAATGAGTTGCCTACAAATTGCTTTGCGTCTGAATTAAACATGTTGCTCGTTCACGCCTCACCGCGATGGACAGCGAAACACGTTGCAGCTGGAGAAAATGACTTTTTAAGTGGGGTATTTATGAGATGCTATTGTATTCATTTGATTATAATAAAACTGCCAGCGTGTGGAGGTGAATGGCAACTAGAAACTAGGGCGGCCTCTGTGTCTTTCTCCTCAAGCACATGACAGCTTTTTACCATTAGTTTTCTGTAAGTGCAGCTGATAGCTGTCATGATATGTAAAGAGTGACTTATTAAAAGGAACAATGTCTGCTTTTACAGAGGTTTTTAATGATTAAATGATGGTAAACATATGCTGTAACATGGTTGAAATACTGTACTTACACCCGGAGAGTATTCATAGATAATCTTTTAGAAAGTCATTTTCAGTGGTGCTTTAAAGTTATCTTATTTTTTTTACAAAAGATTTCAGCATGTGCTTATTGCAGCTAGAAGGCTTTCTCCTTATTCACATGACAGCTTTTTATGACAACTGTCATGATACGAGAGCAATTTTGCAGTAACAGGGTTGAAAAAGGTCTTCTGGAGACGCACAATGAAAAGTGCCTCTGAACTTTCTAAGACATGCTGTTTAAATTCATGTGATGTTTTTCAAAAGATTTTATTATGTGGAATGACAACTTAAAGCCTTCTGTGTGTTTTTTTTTACAAGTGACTGCTTTGTATGAATAGTTTTTAGTAAGTGCAGTTGTTGGATGTCATGCTATGTAAAGACTTTAAAAAAAGGAACAATGTCTTGTTCTGGTAGTTTTTTCTTGAATGAGTTTAAATATATACAGTAACAGGGTTGAAAACAATCTGGTGAATCACTGGCGTATCACACGAGGGAAAGCATAACTGAGAATTACTTTGTAAATGAGTATTCACGCTCCCTGAGCAGACATAAGCTTCTTAATATAATTTTATTTCTTTTATTGTCATTGTCATCATACGTAAAGGTAAATTAATAAACAAAACAATGTCTGTTTTAAATAGGTTTGTGGTCATTTGTTAGAATGAAGGTGAACAGATGCAGTAACAGGGTTGAAAATGCAGTTACATATCACTGGAGATTCGCACAGTAGAAAGCACAACTGAAAATGACTTCTAAATGAGTATATTTGACATTGTTATGATTTTATGAAATATTTTAGCATGTGGAATAACAGCTACAATCCAAGACAGCCAGTGTTTTTCTCCTTGAGCTTTTTATAATACCTTTTTCACTCATAACTGTCTTGATATGTGGCAGTTTCATGCATGAATAACCTGGTAAACTGATGTAGTAACGGTAAAAAAAGAATCTTACGGTCCATCAGAAAGATACATTGGAAATCTTCAGAAAATGATTACTTGGGCAATGTGGCTTTGAGATGCTATTTAATTAGTTTTCTTCAGTGGCACTGATAGTTTAAACATTTTTTGCGACTTAATAATGAGGTCTTGTGTCAAAGATGCACTTGAAATGCTGTAAACGGATGCAGTGACAGAGTTGAAAAGGATTTTACAGACTGCAGAACTGATTGGGTCTCTCTGAACTATTATTCAATTAAGTAGATTTTTACTAAAGATTTCAGTGTTTGGACATGAATGACAACTAGAAGTAAAACGGACTCCTTGTTTTTCTCTTTAGGATTAATTTGGTAGTGCATGTGATCCGCCATTATTAAGTCACATAATAGGCTATTTCATATGAAAAAAATATTTAGATGCTAATGAATTAAAAAATCTAATATGTATTTGCATTAACCAAGTGGAATTTTTTTGCAATTTTATTGAATAATTTTACACAACTAATATGAAGCAGTTACAGTTTGATTAAACGTACTGTAGCCATAAACATATTTATAAAGTTCAGAATATTTTATTTTAAATAATTGTTTTTCTTTTCAACTTTCAATTCATCTAAGGGTCCTAAAAAAACATTAGGCATCTAGTTTCCAGCGTAATTCTTTCCACATTAAAAATAATATATAAATATTTCTTGAGCAGCAAATCAGCTGCACCCCGCCCCCACCCCCCTTGTAGTGAATGCTTTTCAAAATGAAGACACTTTCTGCATCTTTCCGTCTTCCAGAGCAGAGCAGTTTTCTTTGAGCACTTTTCATTTTATTATGTGACTTAATAAAGAAAACTGTCTGGTTTTATAGAGGTCTGGTGGCAGAACTGAACTTGAAGTGCAGTAACGGGGTGGAAACCGATCTTACGGGCTAACGGAGGGCCACACAACGGAAACCACCGCCGAAGGTCTTTTTGCTCCAGACCTCATCCATAAATTGCTTTCTGTGAGAACCCTGTAAAAACACTATCCGTCAGCTCTCAAAGGGAAATACATTCTCTCTCACGGAGTCCTGCGTGTCTGAAATGGATATGGCGGTGTGAAATAATACCGCGGCTCACGGAGGTCACTGGAAGAGAGCTGTTGATTGAAGTATTTTGTCTCCTCTGGTGTCAGTGCTGTGAAGGTGAACTCCTGCATATGTTTGTTAAATTCAGTCTTTTATTAGTGTGCGGCTTCAGCGTGCCTGTCCTTTCTTTTGTGAGCAGGGAACTGTGGGTAAATCTCGCTTTGAGGATTCTGGCTGCAGACTCCAAAAGAAAGGACTTGTTATCTCGCAGTCCGTTTAAGCGCCCCAGAGACCAGCATTCCTGGTTCGTGGGCGTCCCTGAAGCACTGCACCCTGACCTGTCCGTGAAGACGCAGAGCCTGCAGTTTTTATGAACTTCAGCTTCTGAAGGAAGGCCATATATGTCTGACATACTGTAGTCTTGAATAGAACTACCTAGTTTAGTGTAGTCACTAAGCAGTTTATTCTCCTAGTAGGAACTTTTGTCATTTTTATGTGCATTGTGTATTAAATGTTCAAGAACCTTTAATCTGAAGGTGCATTCACACTGACAGAAAATAAACTTTGTAGGACTAGGAAAAATATTGTTCATCTTAGTACTGAATCTTAAAATCCCAGGAACAAACTTTTATTTATTACCAGATCAAATGGTATGATTTGTGAATAAATGACTCTAAAGAACCAGTTCTTTTTAGTGAATCAAACAACAAATGCTTCTTGAAACAAATACTTCAAGTGTAGTCCAATTTACTCAGAATCAGAGACATACTAAACGAAGTGTAGTCAGATTCATGAAAAAATGACTCTTATGAGCCAGACCTTTTTAGTGAATCAGGAAAATATTCTGCAAACAAATGAAATTTAGCGAGTTGGTTCTTTTAATGAAGATCAATTTGGATCCAATTTTATACTATTTTATGTGAGTTAACAATTAGTTTCTAATAGAGTAATAACCTTTAACTTGTTCATATTGTAATTAGTTTTATGTGTATGTGAATCTGCATTTTAACTAAGAAATGTTCAGTGGATTCTTAAAAGAGCGTAACTATATTATAAAGATATCGAATTCAGCTATCTGTATTGATAATGATGTTTAATATTCTTTGATTTGTGGTCAGTTGGTCAATTGTTGTGCTGTCAGAGCAGATTAATCTTAGAAGTTGACTGGCATGATGTTTATATTTCTGTCAGCCAGCAGTTTAAAAAATCTCCATAATCTGGCACGCTGACACATATGTCTGATAACAGCTCGTGACTCTCAGCTGCGCTGACCCCCGTGTCAGACGTGTTAGAACTTGCATTTTTTATGTGTTTTTCTTCAATAAGCTCCTTAGGATGGAGGGAGGCAGCAGTGGTCAGTCTTCTTTGTGAGCTGTGCTGTCAGATTCACTCTTAAAACCTATTAGAATCACTCAAGCGTCCTGATTAGATGAAGAAATGAAGCAGAGATGAGCCTGTGTGTTGCTTTAGAAAGATGCGTCACGGAAATCGGGTTTCTTCGGGCATAAAATAAGAGTTGATGTACTGTGTAGGCATACTTTGGCTTGTAAAAGCAACAAAAATTTTATTTAACATAAACCACCTCCCGTTTACTGTGTCTGTTTAGTAGTGCTCTGTTTTTCTACTTATGTAATTTATTATATTTTGTGTAAAAAAAATATAGTTGACTTATCAATGTGTCCTGTGGTGTTGCTTAAAAAAACCATAACATTGAATCATCTTAGGCTATTTGTAACTCTAAGAATGAAGAGACTTTTGGCTTATGTTATTTGAATTGCTGTGTTAAATAAGTATTTGATCACTTGCTTATCAGCCAGATTTCTGACCCTCAAACCTGTTAGTTTTGTTTTTAAATAGTCCAGCTACACTCATGATTCTAAATTAGTAGCACCTGTTTGAGGTCGTTAGCTGTCATAAAGACACCTGTGCACCCCACAATCAGCCAAAGTCTAATGCTGCGTCCGAAATCGCATACTGCTTAAGTAGGTACTACATTTAAAACTGAACCTTCTTCTCGACCGTTAAAACAGTAGGTACTATATAGTATGAATGTGGGTAGTATGAAGGGAACTCGGACATACTACATCCGCCATATTGATGTTGTCACGTGTCATGCGTCGTCAATTTAACAGCGCGACAATTTAAACTTTCAATAGGTCATCCGTTTGTTTAGATTGTGTTAAACAAGTGTAATTTAGTCACAATAAACAACGTTTTCTTATTGAGGTGCTTACACTTAAAATGAGCCACGTCTCCACTTTCCGCAATTTTTTTGATATGATGCCTCCTCTGCCGGAGCCTCATGGGATAGGACAGTGTCCATGGTATGCTTACTACAGAATTCGGCCGGAAGTAGTAGGTCATCCAGGTACTTCTTGCCTACTGAATTTCGAATGCTATGAATTCCGACATACTACTCGCCTCGCATGCTGTTTTTTGCGTACTATATAGTAGTGAAGTAAGCGATTTTGGACGCTGCGGAAGTAGCAACATGGGCAAAACCAAAGGGCTGTCAAAAGACACAAGAGACAAAATTGTAGACCTTCACAAAGCTGGAAAGGGTTACGGGGCAATTGCCAAGCAGCTTGGTGAAAAAAGAACAACTGTTGGAGCAATTGTCAGAAAATGGAAAAGAGGCAAATGATGACTGTCAATGTCTCTCGAACTGAGGTCCCATGGAAGATCTCTCCACGTGGGGTATCAATGATCCTAAGAATGGTGAAGAATCAGCCCAGTACTCCACGGGAGGAGCTGGTCAATGCTGTGATGAGAGCTAGGACCATAATTTCCAAGGCTACTATCAGTAATACACTAAGACGTCATGGTTTAAAATCTTGCACGGTTCCCCTGCTTAAGTCAGCGCATGTCCAGACCCATCTGAAGTTTGCCAGGGACCATCTGGATGATCCAGATGAGTTATGGGAGAAAGTTCTGTGGTCAGATGAGACCAAATTAGAACTTTTTGGTCTTAACTCCATTCGCCGTGTTTGGATGAAGAAGAATGATGAGTATCATCCCAATAATACCATACCTCCAGTGAAGCATGGGGCTGAAAGCATCAGCTCTGGGGGTGTTTTTCTGCACAGGGGACAGGACGACTGCGCTGTATTAGGGAGAGGATGAACGGGGGACATGTCTTCTAACATGACAATGACCCAAAGCACACAGCCAGGAAAACCAAGGAGGGCTCCATAAGAAGCATATCAAGGTTCTGGAGTGACTTAGCCAGTCTCCAGACCTACATCCAATTGAAAATCTTTGGAGGAAGCTGAAACTCTGTGTTACAGGTATCGGAAGCCCTCGTGTCTTTACAGATTAAAAAAGGCGATTGCGTTGGTTACCTTGGAACGAGCAGAACTGTTAGGCAGCTGTGATCAAAGTTTTGATCGTTTCCAGACCCGGTAGCTAGCAAGTAGAAGGTTCAGCTGAATCTGAACTCACACCATGTCGGCGCTTCAAGTGTGTTTTTTTACTATTTTATAGTGGCATGACATATTTTACAAATTCCACTTTCTAAATAATGAAAGTATAGTATGTCCACTAATAACTGTAAAGAAATAAATTGTGTTTTACTGATGCAGGTACGATAGAAACGATGCATCGTGATACAAATGCCAATTTGTATCCAGTGCACACATTTTAAACCAATGGATGGCATCGTTAACTTTTTAAGCCCATGAACTGAGTGAATCAGGGAATCTTCCCATCCCTAATATATATATATATATATATATATACACACACACACACACACACAGTACAGTATATTTTAAAATATACAATTATGCTGCAGTGATGTAGTCAAGTGTGTGTGCGTTCGTGTAATATATTTATAAATGAATGCACACACACACACACACACACATGACTACAGAATTATAATTTATAAAGTATTCCATTGGTTTACTCAAAGTGTAATGTATTGTGACTACTTTTTTATTACTTTTGTCCAAACTTTTATATGATATAAACAAGAAATACATATATAATATTGCTATATAACCTATATTTTCTTTCTTCTTTTAGTTGTATTATCTTCAGAAGATCTTTCTTAGAAAAGTAAAACTTCACTTCTAGTTATACTAAAGAACATGAATTCATATATTATTCCTGTAGCTTAAACAAGACAGAATGACAAACATTCTTTTAGATGAAACCTTATACCTTAATAATATTAAAAGCTGACTTCAAGAGACGAAAACATTTAGAATGATGCATATGTGGCCTTTTTATGTGTCCATGTGCTCCAGAAATAAATCTAGGTTGCAGGACATGTGTCTGTGTGTGTGTCTGGATGTTGTTCAGCAATCAGTCGTAGAAATGGAGAGACTGTTGTCCGTTGCTTTGAAGTTGCCATAGAGCCGGCTCTTCTCTCTCGAATGATGGAGAGAGCCAGAAAACAACTTACCCATTAACAGAGGCAGAAACCGGGCCTCCATCCGCTCGCCCTGCCTCTCTCTCTCTCTTTCTCTCACTCTCTATCTATCTGCTCTTCCTCGCATGCTCGCAGCCGTGTAATTGCATTTTTTGGGGGCAGACGCTGGAATGTGGCGAGATGTAAAAATCGTGGCTCTCTTCTCCTGATGGCAGCGCTTTCATATCTGAATGCTGGAGAAGAGATGAAATTAATTGGCTCACAGTCTAATGGTGATGTCGTAGATCTCCAGGCAGCCTGGGTCTAAATGATAGAGGCGGCAGAACCCACTGAGGACACCCAACATTATGTAAAACCTCCAGAAAAAAGCAGCTTTGAAAGAAATGACAGAAGCCGTGTGATCTCATCGCATGGCATCTTGGGATCTGCATGATGTGTGCGTCCCGTCATGCCCAGACCAGAATGTCCTTTAGCACACATGGCATGTGTGGACTCATTCCACTCCCTTTCATTTCATGTTTTTCATGATCTTTTGATGTGAAGTCTTCTGCTTGAGTGCCTGAAGTAAGTTTTTTAGACACATTTATGTTACATTTGACATATTTTTAACGTTTTTATTGTTATTTTAGATATACTTTTTTAATATTAAAAGTTACTGAATAATTATTTGTTTTATTTCCTTCTATTTTCATATTTTAAACACATATTTTAAATGATTTATATTGAAGATGATAGCCAAGACAATATTTTTTATTTTCATTTAGCTTAACTTAAATTGATAAACATAGATAAATTAGTGGACACGCCCCTTACTGCTGATTGGCTACAAGTTTGTTTTGGTACCCTGCCCCAACGCAGCTTTCTAAAGAGTTTTTGAAAAATCACTTACCTTGCCTTTAATAAAAAAATAATAATTAAAAAAATTTCAAATAATGAGTTCTTGTATTTTGTGTGCCCCTCCCCCATTTTGAATGTATTTTTGAATGAAATAAATTAAGCAATTTTTATTCATTTTTTCTACTTATTCATTTAACCTACTTATTTTTAAACTCATATTTAAAGATAATTTGTGAAGTCTGTATAATTCACATAGTTTTAAAGTTAAGTCACTTTTAATAGTTTGCTGAAATTTCTATGACAATGACAAAACTTGGGGCCTGTTTTAGAATACTTTACCAAATATTTCAGGTCTATTTCTGTTCTGAAACTTGTTTTGTGAAACAGGCCCAGCTCATTTAAGCTCGGTTTATTTAGTTTAATATAATTTTACCAGTGTTTTGGATTCACATATTTCTATACTTATCACACTATAGTTGAGTCACTTTGGATATTTGTTGAAGCAGCGCATATTTTATATAATTTGTCCCATTAGCTATTTACCTATTTAAGATGAGTCACTTTTACTAGCAAAAAGGGCATGCTGATGTTTTCCGAATTATTTAGCACTGTGCTCAAGCCCGTATTTCACGATACATTTGCCGAAACGACGATCCTCATTAATCCGGCGTTAAGAGATAATTTTCTTTAAGTGATGAAGCAATTAGCGCGATCTGCAGTTCATTAATAATTAGCAGGGCGAATAAATGAAACGGGAAGACAAATATTTGACATGTCAACCGAAAGTGCAACAGCAAATGAGCGTGTGTGAGAAATAGAAATGGCCATGTGGGCCCTCGACCCGATTGGCTGCTTTCTCTTGGCTCCGGCCATCCTCTCATCCATCTTTATCACCCGCCAGACTGTCTCACCTCCAGACGAGGCTGAGCTCGGCACTGATCTCTCCGACAGTCACCTCCTACACACACACTTTTAGCCGACTTGTATGCGCTCGAGTGTTAATTAGACTTGGAGCTGAGAGACACAGAAATGTTATCTACTTCCTGTCTCTGTCTTTGGACCACGGTCTCTTGAGAAGGGGGCGGTGTTTGCCAAGGTTGTGGAGGGTATCGATGCCAGCTGTCGGTTCTGTGGAGTGCCGCCAAGTGCTGATTTCTCTCTGCCCGCTCGTATGGCCCCAGCGTTGGGTTTGTTTATTTATCCATTTGCGTTCGGGATGTTGAAGTGGGCATCTGTTGCATCTCACTCGCACTTCTCTCTACGGTTGGGTTTAGGCGGGAAAGGGACACTGGGTAACGAAGGCCACACCCGTTTGGCAAGGCGCTGACGTCCGTCGCTCATCTCTCGGGAATGCCGGCAAGGTCAGGTGCGGCAGAACGGAAAGAGCTCGAGCATGCAGTCTGTGTCCAGAGCGTTAAATATGGATCAGATTCAGCACACAAACACACACACACACACACTTCTTATTCGTGTAGATGAATTAGATGCACATAATTATGCGTTTTAATTAAGATTTAACTAAATTTGGCATGTTTTTGCAGTTTCCTTTCACAAAATTGTGTATGTTAATGGCTGGCTCTGAAGTCATCTATGGAAATATATTTATGTATTAATTTATTGCAGTTAAACTACTAAAATTAACAACTTTTACTTAAGTAAAAATTGTTGGTTGCACCTTTCTCACAAATTCACATGAAGACACTCAAAATACTAGGAAGAAATATGAATATTGAATTTATTTTTACTTTATATGATTATATTTTATGTTTATAAAAATAGGGCATAAAATTAAATTATTATTTTAGTTATTTTAATATTCCTTCATGAATGGTTAATTCATAATGTATACATTTTATTAAATCAATATCGTTCCCAAAATTATTATTTTATATTTGTTTATTCATTCTATTTTTAGAAATATTTCATCAAATAATACTTCATGATGTTTATTCATATTTTTTTGTTTATTATTAATATATAAATATTTAGTAATAATAACTATTTCTATTATATTAAATACTACTGCATACCAGCATATATAATTATCTGATAAATTTAATAATAGTTGCAAATTAGTTAAACAATAAATGAAAATAACAATAATAATAACAATATTAATAATAAATATCCAAACATAAGCACAATTACATTGTAAATATTGTGTATACACCTCAATGTATGTGTGTGTATGATACATGTAGTTATAGTAACAAACTAAATAAATTATTATTATTATTATTATTATTAATAATAATAATAAACTATTTTTTATAATTATTTTAAGTTGTATTATTTATTTTTTTACTGTTAAATTATTATTAGTAGTAGTAGTATTAATAATAATATATACTGTTATATTTATTTTAACAATACAATATGTATGTTAATCTGTTATTACATGACAGTAATATATAGCAGTTATATATAAATAATATTCAATTTCAATTTGCAGTAAAAGATACACAAATAAAAGTAAAAACAAATAAATCAATTAATCTATAGTACTAAATAATAATAATAATAAATAAATATAACAAATAAATAACACTATTATTATTATTTAAAATGTTTTAATGGTCTGTATTTGTTTCTATATTAATGAATGGCTCTGAAGATGTGTGTTCTGGAGGTGTGTTGAGATCACTGGTCCGTAGCATGAGCCGAAGCAAACACTGCTAATTATTCACGTCTCTCTCTCTCTCTCTCTCTCCTGCACTCTCAGTGAACTCTTGTCCTCGGTGAGACCTGCATCAGCTGACAGAGCCTTGGCGTGTGTTTCTAGTTATAGCCAAACGTTTGTTGGCAGGAAGTAGCTGCTGTAGTGTTTTGACTGCCTTTGGACTTCAGCCTGCTTTGTAGCAGAAAAGATGTGACTCTTTATACGCTCGGTAGTGGAGTAAGACCGTCACTTTCAGGGCCGCATCTGGGGGAAGTTTCCGTCCCATCGGAGGCCGCAGGGGGTCAGATGGTTTTTCGTGCAGGAGATATCCTGACTGATGGGCTGGAATGAAACCGAAACTCTCAGCGAACATTGCGCTGGGGATTTGTTTCTGTGCACACACTCATTCGCGCACAAACTTTCTGAGCAGCAAGAGAGTTTTTCTGCTGCTTGTATAACTGTGAGAGAACATAAACCATCTGCTGGGTTTCTATCCTGACATACGGCTGAACATTTATTCCATAAATATACGCAAAGTGTGTGGTGTGTTTAGATTCGAGATTCAATTAGGCAGTGAAGAACTTAGCACTAACGTTATTTGAGAAACTTTTCAATAACTCTATAAATGGTATTTGACTCTTTATTTTCTTTCATTTAGTTTACTACCGTTCATGATACAGACTTTTAAATTTTAGGGTTCGGTTGCGTGACAATGGAAAATGTTTTTCTGTGCATTTTTGGAAAATTGTTGCATACGTGCAACGTAGTCACCATGTTCACATGGATTTGCAAAATAAATAAATATAAAATAATAAATAAAGAAATAAACGCTGTATTATCATGCCGGCCAGTAGATGGCAATGTCACTTTATAAAGAAACACTACTAACCATATAATACGCATGTCCATGACGTCATCAGTTTGGAGATGATAGCTGAAAATTGCACTTTGAAAACGCAAAACGCATAGAAAGTTTCCCGTTTTTAATTGAAAAGTGTTGTTAAAACACAACTGTTATTAAATAAACACTACATTTTTATATATTAAATATATGAACATAAAAATTCATAAATATACAAAAAAACTATTATTCTATAGTTTCATATTTATCTATTTACTCAATAAATGCTTCTGAATAAAATATATGAATATATAAACAAAGATAAAGAAATCAATCATTCTATTGTGTTGCTTCCTAATGTTTATTATTTTTATTTAAATGAAATTAAATACATTTAAATTAAATTCATTTTATTTGTTAAATTTATGTATTTATTTAAAACTGTTGTTAAATAAGCTTTTTTTATTTATAAAGTAAAAGAACATAAATTTACAAATAAATATTTAAATGTATACTAATAAATTATTATATTTCGTTTAATACGTACTTATCATTTTGTTATTAACTAGATAAATATATAGAGAAAATACATATAAAATAATTTCATATTTATTTCTAATTTATTCTTTTTTATATTCAATACTTAAATTAGTCATGTCAATTCATTGCAATTAATTGCATGCAAAATAATTTTTGTATACAAAATATATGTGTGTGTGTACTGTGTATATTTATTATGTGTGTATATATATAAATACAAACATGCATATACATATTTTTTTTTAAAATGTAATGTTAATATATTTAATTTCTGTATATATACCGCGTGTTGATCCATGTGCTTGTTTTTGTTTTGATTCTGTCTCTAAAGTGTTTTTTGCCCCGTCTGAAACTCCGCCCGTCTTTTTAGTGTTTGATTCCCTACCAGCTGTGTCTTCCAGGTGTCCTGTGTTATGTCTTGATTAGTTTTGTATTTATATCGTGTTCTGTGTTTCATTTAGTGTCGGTCGTTGTTTGATGTTGCGCCTCCTGTCTCTGCGTTTTCGGCAGCATGTCTTTGCATCCTGTTTTCACGTTTTGTCCTACGTGTTCAAGTCAATAAATGTACTTCGCATCAGCCTCCCTGCCTATCTTTCCTCGCTGAGAAGCAAGACTAGCGACCCGTGACGATATATAATATACATTAGGTGTACATAAATATATACATATGAAAGTATTTTCAACATATGTACTATATAGTGTGTGTCTTCATATAGACATGGTAAATATACACAAAACACACAATGTATTATATATACAAAAATATTTTAGATGCGATTGATCATGATTAATCATTTGACAGCACTAATTTAAATTAAAGAAATCTTTTATTGATTAATTAAAAGATTTGACTTTCAGTATACTTGTCTCTTGCCTGTAACCCCCACGAAGGTAAGGTGCACGGAGTAAAATATACTGTCCACAGTGAATGTTATATGTGAAATATATTTTACAACATTTTTCAGTTTCTGAGGTTCTTAAATATTTCATATGGATTGTGAGTTCACCTGCCAGTAGCGGCTGTTGCAAAGTTCATTTCAGATTCGGTGAAGATTCTGCTTCATCTGAAGTGTTACCAGAGTGTTATTTTCTATTGTTCTGTATAGATTTGATGAATTTGCTCTGGATTTCAGACTTTCTAGCAGTGAAGTTTCAGCACCATGTGTCTCTGCTCAGCCGTTCACCTCACAAAGCTTTGTGTTTGAACCCGGTGTTGAATCTCACATCACCTTAGCATCACCGAGCAGTGTTTCCTCAGGTAAAACCAAACAAACGAGAAGCAGGCCAGAATCTGGATTTATAAGCCTTGTTATGTTCCCTTCTGAGACAAAAACTATCTCTGTGTTGGCAGTTTGAGAGTAAACCGAGCAGGAACATGGTTTGAGGGAAACGTCTGTCTCGCTGACAGCATCAAAACTCTGACTTTACTCGCATGGACACTAACACGCTTCTCCAGCGCGGTTACACACTACAGCTGAATCCCATCACTAAACCAGCACTCAAATATGAGGTTAGCATAGTGAAGGTTTCCACTGTTTTCCTTTGGGGTTCAGATTAGATTTCCTAAATGGGTCTGTTAATGATTTTTGTAGTGCTTTTGAGGTAGAAACATTTGTAAACAAGCGAAATGATGAGATAAATTCCCAACAACTACAAGAACAATCAGTTAACCCATCCACATCTCGCCCATCTTGCTTAAAAGCAAAACAGAGTTGACAGATATGTGTTTAATTCACTGAAAAGGTGTGTCTGTAAAAAGTATGTTTTTGATTCACTAAGAAGAGCTGGTTCATTTTTTGGAATCATTGGATCTGCACTTTTTCTTTGGTTCAGTAGAACCAGTTCAAAAGAATCGTTTGTTTGAATCTTTGGTCTGCGCTGTTTGTGCAGTGTTTGATTTGATAACGAAAATGATTCAATAGAGCCGTACGGTATGTTTGGGAATGATTTAGTCTGTAACGTTTGCGTTTCATGTGTTTGTTTGACTAATAAGAACTAGTTCAAAAGAATCGTTTGTTTGAATCTTTGGTCTGCGCTGTTTGTGCAGTGTTTGATTTGATAACGAAAATGATTCAATAGAGCCGTGCTGTATGAGTCTGTAACGTTTGCGTTTCATGTGTTTGTTTGACTAATAAGAACCAGTTCAAAAGAATCGTTTGTTTGAATCTTTGGTCTGCACTGTTTGTGCAGTGTTTGATTTGATAACGAAAATTATTCAATAGAGCCGTACGGTATGTTTGGGAATGATTTAGTCTGTAACGTTGGCGTTTCATGTGTTTGTTTGACTAATAAGAACCAGTTCAAAAGAATCGTTTGTTTGGTAAACGAGCTCTGTTTGTTGTTTATGCACTTGATTCAGTAACAAGAATTGGTTCAAAAAGCCAATTTCTGAAGAAGCTTGAATCATTTGGTCCGCAGTATTTGTGCTGTGTTTGATTTGCTATCAAAAATGATTGCAAAATGTTTTTTTGGGGGGAATTATTTAGTCTGTCACATTACAAAAATTGGTTCATAAGAGTTATTGGTTCAGGAATCATTTTGTATGCCCTGCTTGTGCTGTACCGTACATGTTTGATTCACAAGAACGACTAGATTTGGTCAATTGTTTTAATCGGTCTGCACTGTTTGTGTTAGATTTACTAAGATAAATTGGTTTATTAGTGAATCAAATGGTCTGCACTTTTTGTACTGTTTGATTCACTAACACGAACCAACTTGAAAGTCATTCATTTCTTGCTTAATGTGTTTGATTCACTTGCAGATGTTGGTTCAAAAGAGTCAGTTGTTTGGGAACTATTTGGTCTGCACTTTTTGTGCTGGATGTGTTTGATTCACTAATAAGAGTCGTTTGTTTAAGGTTTCTGATGAAGAAGTGGAGTGCTAGGCATTTTATTGGAAGTAATTTAGATAGATGCTTATGATTACATACAAACAAAACATGGGGGTCTGAGATATCAAATGCATTATGCTGTGGCAGTATGTACTAATATTGGCATACAGCAGGAGTCTTCAACAGGGGGTCTGCAGCAGCACCACAGGGGTCCGTCAATGATTAAACAGAAATACAAAATTAAATTAACTTCAACCAAATAATGTTAAATCTTGCATTGTGTCCATCACATTAAAATGCTTGAAATCCGATTAAAATGTTCAAGTCTATACATCAGTTCTGATTATTTGAATGACTTTGCCATGTTAGCATCATAACAAAATACGCTACTATATGTATCAGGCAAGAAATATATTCAGCTGTATGTGATATATACATAATACATATGTGTAAATGGAAGTCTGAGGTTAGAATACCATTTTGGTTTCGTCATATAACAGTAATATTTACTCCTGACGTTCAGAAAGCATATTCATGTGGCAGCTGCCGTTTTGTCACATCAGAAACTCGATTGTTTTAAAGTCTGAAGGATTTTGAAAGTGTGACGTTTGTCTTTCTGTCAGAGCTGAAAGGAAGCATTTATAGTGAGAAGACGCCTTGAGTTTTTCCTCTCTTTTGCTGTCTTCTGTCATTCTCTGTCAGCCACATTCACTCGTCTCTGCTATGAAATCGCTGTGTCTTCGAGAGAAACGTCTGCGTGTTGCCGTCTGGTGTAACTCTGTGTCCTCAGAGCCCAGGAGATTCGGGGGTATGTGTGTTAGGAGTGGGGAGAAAAAAAGAAATGGCTTTCATTTCTTTTGTCTTCAAATGAAATTCTCCTGACTTTTCCCTTCTCTCTGACACGCTGATTAATTCCAGCATGTTGTCTCTTTACATTAGGGCGTGAGCGGACCGGGCCGCGACTAAGCAAACCAATCTCATCCTGTTGCCATGGGAGCGCTTTCCTCGCACCGTTGGTAGCTAGAGCTTGGCCCATCACCAGATCGAACGCGCACCAACTTCCTGTTCCGTCTGTGAGGGCTGTGAAAGCTCAAACGGAGTTGTTCGCTCTGATTCTGGTCCGCTTGTAGTTTATCTACAGCAGGGTTATCATAGTTAACTAACACTTTTAAAAAAGGTTACTTGAAATAAAATGAACATAAAAAAAAAAAAAAATAATGTATTATCTTTCATTTTCATTTAGTTTAATTTAAAGGAGTAAAATAACTAATACTAAAAAAACAAATAAATGTGTGTGTGTGTGTGTCTATATATCTATCTATATGGACTATAAATGAACAGAATTGACAAAAACATACAATTACTAAAATTACAGTGGTGCTGCCACATAGGCTACATATTATTTAAATTTTCTTGTAAAAATGAGATACGATCTTGTTTAATTATAATATTTTTTCTTGTAATAACAAGATGTTGATATTTCAAGGAAATATAATACCTTGTCGTTATGACATAATGTTGTGTAAGCAATATATTTTTCATTACAATTGAAAAAAAAAAATGTTAAAAAGAAAAATTTCTTTTTAACAACACAGTGTCTCTTCATTTTTAAATATATCATTTTAAGTACATCTTATTAAAAAAAAAAATTTGGGGCAAAAAAGTAAAATCAATCATTTTGACCCATACTATGTATTTTTGGCTATTGCTACAAATACACCCCAGAAACTTAAGTCACATATGTAACAATATGCCACCACTGCAGTATATGGCAGTATATGGGTCTTACTTATGGGCAGGTGCAGAAAAAACAGGAAGAATCATATAATTGACACTTTAATAGAAGAGATATGACATCTGCAAACAGTCCTTCAATCCGTCAAACAATCTTTCATAATGCTTTTGTCCTATTAAAGGTGCAATAAGGAATAGCTTTAATATCACAGATAAAACATCTACACTACCTGATAAATATTTCTGAAATAGGAGTCTTGAGATATCAGATCCATCTCTATGATAGATCCAGATGATGTGAAAAGATGATTAAAAAAAAAAAGAAAAAAAAGGTGGAGTTGCCAAAAGTTTTAGCTAATCAGAAACGGGTTCTGCCTGTCAATCATGTTGCATGTTCATGATTAAGAATGACAGTTTTTTTTTAAGAAATGTAACAATTCTGTTTCTGTTTTGTATTCTGAAGAAGAAATATTTAGAAATGAAAATGCATTGCCAAATGTTAAAATAATAATTTCCCATCGTGACTTTCAAAAGGAGTATGTTGTTATGCAGAGTAATCTGATTGTGAATCATTTGGTCTGAATTGGTTGTGCTGTACAATACTTGTACGATTTGCTGAAAAGAAATGAGTTATTTGTTCAGAAATCATTTGGTCTGAAACATTTTGTGCTGTATGTGTTTAGATTCACTTCAAAGGAAAAATAGGAAAAAAGGAATCATTTGCTTTGTGTGTTTTGCTTCAGTTCCTAAAGAACTGGCTTTTAAGAGTCGCTTGTTCAGGAATCGGTTGCTTTACTCTGGATGCCCTTCATGTCTTTAATCTTTATTGAGCTGTGCTTGAACCTGTATCAGTATGTAGCTGTAACAACGGCCTCTGTGGCTCCCTCCGACCGTCATCAGCGGGAACCATCACCGGAATACTGAGTTCCGCCCGGA
>JAUMHP010000084.1:3181560-3193271 GCA_032361065.1 Enteromius trimaculatus
TTTATTTATTTATTTATTTTTATTTTTTTATTTCTATCAATAAAACAAATATATATATATATACATTTGTACAGTATATATAAATACACTCAGTTTCTTAAATTTATTTTGTATTATATTTAAATTATATTTATATATTGCATGCTACATATGTTATTTAAATTTTATATACAGTATATGTGTGTGTGTTTGTATATTAGTTAAAGTTATATAGTGTGTATATATTTGTGTATTATTTCTTTATACTAAGTTTTACTTTTTTATTAAAATATAATAGGAAAATGCTAAAAATATAAATAACAGAAATAATTTTTAGTATAATTTCATTTATTATGTATTAAATTTATATAATATTTATATATTACATAGTGTATACATATTATTTAATATGAATTATTTTAATATGATTTTTATAATATATATATATATATATATTTTTTTTTTGGTATGGGTAGATATGTTATCATATCATATTATCTATATTAACTGTATCTATATGTAGATGTATTTTTTATATGAATACATTTAATTTATTATTTTTACTGTATTGCTTTATATTATTTCAAATGTAAACTGATTGCATTTTGCCATTTTGCTATTTTATGTATTTTGTATATTTACATACACTTTCTGTTTATATTGCTATATGTACAGTATGTGTAGAAATATTATTTTTAATGATTTTTAATGATTTTACTACATTATTTACAGAATACAAAATTGCAGCGTAAAGTCTCAATCATCAAGTTTTCCCTGAACATAAGTGTTGTATTATAATATTGCTGTATTTAATTGCATGAGGAGCGTTATGTTATAATGCGTTATTGATTGCGTAGATGCACCAGGAGATCGGAATGCAGTCGCGCGGAGGAAAAGAATGGTTGGCTGTGGAGTCCGCACCAACAGTGTGTGAAAATCGTCTCTTTCCACCCGCCAAATCTCAGCTGCTTGAAGTCCCAGCAGGTACCAGCCTGAGTGTCGCGGACACAATTACCAGAGTCTTATTTTAAACCAGACTGCTCAGCGCTGATTATGAGAAAAGCTGAGCATGACTCCCACACAATGAGGCCATATTGGTGAACAGACGGTGAAAACACAATGGGTGCTGATGGCGGCGCTGATGGCGTGTTAAGAATGCTGTTGTAAAGGTGCTGCCGTTCTGTTTTGCGCTTCAATGCGGTCCGGTCTCTGATTACGGCATGCGTGTATTAAGAGAGCGCTTCTAGCTGTTTTATTGAGAGAAAGCTGTTGTTTGTCCAAGAACGTTCTTATGAAATCTTAACAGTTCTTCAGACAAAGTTTGACCGTGTTCTTTTGAAATGCACAAAGCAGTCACCTCATTTGAATCTTTACTGTATGTATGCAATAGTATGAAAGACTGTTTTGCTAATTTCTCTCATATCATAGTTTGACAGTTTGTTAAATGTCCCTCAGGTTGAGATTAACGTCCGAGCGCTGCCGTTCCTCAGAGAATCAGACCGTATCCACTGCGCCTTCGGCTCTTATCAGACTAACGCCAGGATGGTGGACGGTCGAATCAGTTGCCGCTTACCTGAACAGAATCTTATACCACCCACACCTGCGCACCGAGGTACGTCACGACACAGACCCTGAATCACATGATTAGTCCCATTTAAGTAAATAGTAGCTAGACAGGAAGAGGTTAAGGAGTTTTTTTGGTTTCAGTTGTCACTTGACAAATATCAGGCATTCAGCATTCCGGATTATTTTGTATTAAATTTCAATAATTTACTTACAATTTACATTTAGTTATTTAATGAATAATTACTACATTAAATTGATTATTATACTAAATTATTAATAAAAAATCATTATTTTTTTATTTTAGTATTTTTTTATTTTATGTATTCGGCTACAGTTGTTATATTTCAGAATGATGTGGCGTTAAAAGCAACAGTTTTGCAAGTTTGGTAATTCAAGATGTTATATTATTATTTTTTTTTTTTAATAATAAATAATTAATGTTATTACCATTAAAAAAACTAATAAGATGTTCAGAATAAATCTGCCTTTCAGAACATCCGTCTTTTTATTATGTTTTATTAAATATTATTTATCTTTTAAACAACTATTTAAAATTATTATTATTATTACTATAATTCATATAATGTTGCAGTTCAGTTCTTAAAATGCTCCAGAATTATGTAGGATTTAAAGCAATGGTCTAACTTGAAGAAATAAAGAATTTTCATTAAAAAAAAATTTTTTTGTAATAAACTATTTTATTTTATTATAATTGTCATTTATTAAAATTAAAATGTGTTTTAATTAGCGCTGTCAAATGATTAATTGCATCAAAAAAATAAGTTTTTGTTTACATAATATATGTGTTTGTACTTGTGTATTTATTATGTATAAATATATAAATACACATGCAGTATATATTTTTAAAGTCTTTACATGTACTGTAAAGACTTCAACCAATAAGTGTCAATAATTGTGACTAACATGTATTGGAGAAAAACATTTATTTCATCACAAGAATTTCTCCCCATTTTCAATTGTTTTAATTCAATGATAGGTTAGAATTTTGTAAATGTTTTGAATGAAAGATCAAAAGGATAAACAATGCAGATATATTTTCACAGCCACCTTTGCTCAGATTTACCAAGGGTGCCAATATTAGTGGAGGGCACTGTACTGCTGTGTCTTTTGGACTTTGAGTTTGATGACTTTTGCTGTGATTGGCTAACCTCCTGTGCATTTTTGCAGATTTCGTGGCAGTTCTGGTCCACATCTTTGTGAACGGTAGTGTGGAGGTGGCGTCCAGCGAGTACAAGTTCTACAACTGCGCAGCGACGGTCCAGAAAGCAGAAAATATGCCGTACGTTTGCTGTCTGGGCTCCTATTGTCAGCGAGTGTGTGTCTCCGCTTTATGCTGACACCACTGTGTGTATAATGAATACAAGCATCTGTAACGATGAGGTTTACTCATAAATTGTAATGCATCACTGAAGCTGGAATTGAATTTGCTTCTATCGAGACTTGCTTACGTTTAGTTTTTTTGGGGGGGTTTTTTTCCCTCCTAGAGCAGGAAATTGCTTTCGTTTCTCATTCATTCATCACACATGAAAGTCGATCTCTCATCTCTTTTTCCCCCCTTCTCCTTGTGTTTTTTAAGAGCTCTGGGACATTGCTGATGAATGAGTATTATTTGAAGTGCACCGGGACTATATGCTTTTACTCCAAACATTTACACACTGATGAAAAATTTAACTAGAACTCTGATTTGAAACCTCTGCTTTAATGGCTCTGCGTGTTCTTCCGCAGATGCACTTCCTGTGTAAGCAGCGCTTGGGGATGTCAGTGGAACATTGCGGCACACACCTGCACGGATCTGAGTGATGCAGAAACCGGCGCCAATATAATCAAACACAGACAGGTACTAAACAGAGAACCAAATGAGCTCACACACACCGTTTTCTTCCTTTTTAACAGTAATATGTTCAAATATATGCTTTACTTTGTACACATACACTACCGTTTGTTTGTAAGAAATGAATACTTTTAATCAGTAAGAATGCATTAAACTCATCAAAGTGGAAGTAAAAGCTTTTAGAATGTTACAAAATATTTTTGGAACCTTCTATTCAAGTAATTCTGAAAAAAGTCAATTCAACCTTTCCACTATTAAAATGTGTTTTTAATTCAATTTAAATTTAGAATCGTAATAATAATTTATATTAATTATTTGGTAACACTTTACAATAAGGTTCATTAGTTACCAAACATGATTATTTGTGAACTAAGAATAAACAATACTTTTATTATTTTATTACTTTTATTTGCATTTATTAATCTTAGTTAACACTAATTTCAGCATTTACTAATCAATTATTAAAATCAGAAGGCGTGTTTGTTCACTAACATGACGCAACAATGAATATATGTATTGTTATTACCTAATATTAACAAAGGTTAATAAATTTTTTTGTTCATATTAATTAATACATTAACGGAGACGTTACATATGGGATCTCGCTTGAGAGACCAATCGTCTTCGAGTCTTTGTAAAAAGGCCAATGAATATATTAATCACAGCCAGGTGCACCTTATCACAGCGTGAGTCCAAAGGCCACGACCCTGAGGCCGCGTTACGCAGAGATGCCGGTGCCGACAGGCATAGTGTGTCAGCAGGAGAGTCTGCACGTAACCTTCCCAACGCCTTGGGGGCCAAATTTAGGGGCCCTGTCGGGATGCCAGTTTTTTTTTTTTTTTTTTTACTGAAGCATGGGTTGGGGGGGCGGAGAGATGAAAATTTCTTACATGGAACTTATTTAGGGAATGCACTATATCGATGAGACTGTGGAACAAAAGGCTTAAGCCACAACCTACTGGTGAAGGAGATCCAGTAAGAGCACAGCCTGGACTGACACCGTTCTGTGTCCGACTGCGGGGCAGGAGGAAGGGGTTCGCCTTGGCCTCGGGCAACCCATTGAGATGCACAGCAGCAAGCCAACACCGCAGGTCTTCCCACTACCTGGTTGTCTGATTTAAGACATGGGAAGACACTGACTTTTTCGTGGTGGTCGTAGAACCTGGCGGTGTTGGGTGTTGCCCAGCCCACAGCTCGACAGATATCTGCTAATGAGGCACTGTGCGCCAACGCTGAGGTGGAGGCAACACTCCTTGTGAAGTGGGCTCTCAGACCTAGGGGGCACAGCTTTCCCTGGTATAAATATGACAGGGAGATGACATCCACCACCCAATGGGCCAGCATCTGTTTGGAGACAGGATTCCATTTCTGCTGACCTCTGAAGCAGATGAAGAGCTGCTGAGAGCGTCTGAAGCTCCAAGTGCAGTCAACGTAGAGGAGCAGTGCGCATACAGTACACAGCAACTCTAAGGATGGGTCTGCCTCCTCCTGGTGCAGAGCTTGCAGGTTCACTACCTGATCTCGGAAGGGTGTGGTAGGAACCTTGGGCACGTAGCCGGGCCGAGGTCTCAGTGTAACGTGAGAATCAGCCGGGCCGAACTCTAGGCACTTTTCGTCGACAGACAAAGCTTGGAAGCCAGAGCAATCAGGAGTGCTGTCTTCAGTGGCAGGTATTTTAACTCGACTGATGCTAGGTGCTCAAAAGGAGCTTGCCGCAGGCCGGTTAGGGCAACGGCAAGGGTCCCAAGAGGGTAGTGAGGGGGATTAACCCGACGCGCACCTCTGAGGAACCTTACGATGAGTTGGTGCTTACCTAGGGATTCACCCTCCACTGTATCATGGTATGCTGCTATTGCAGCAATATACACTTTTAGAGTTGAAGGGGACAGCCTGCACTCCAACTTTTCCTGCAGGAAAGAAAAGCACAACTGCAATCGAGCATTTCTGAGGATCCTCTTGGCGTAAGGAGCACCAGTCGAACAGACCCCAGCGTAGGCCTGCCTTGTTGAGGGGGCCCTAGACTGTGAGATGGTGTTGATCACGGCAGCTGGCAAGCCGGAAGTGTCTGCCGCATCCCGTCCAGGAGCCAGACATGCAGGTTCCAGAGATCGGGTCAAGGGTGCAAGATCGTGCCCATCCCCTGAGAGAGAAAGTCTTTCCTCAAGGAGATTTTTCAAGGAAGGACTGGCACGAGAAGCATTAGGTCGGCAAAACAGGTTCGGGAGGGCAAGTATGGTGCTACCAGCAGGACCTGCTCCTCGTCCTCCCTGATCTTGCACAGGGTATGTGCAAGAAGGCTCACTGGGGCAAAGGCGTACTTGAGCCCCGGAGGCCAGCTGTGTGCCAGTGCATCCGTGCCGAGGGGCATGTTGGCAAGGGAGTAAAACAGGCGACAATGGGAGGACTCGGGGTCTATCTTGGCCTTGCGGAAGTGGCTCCAGATCAGCTGGACTACCTGGGGGTGGAGTCACCATTCTCCAGAGTGGGTGAACTGCCGTGAGAGCTGGTCGGCTGCACGGTTGAGTGTCCCTGGAATATGAACAGCGTGCAGCGATTTCAGCCACGTATGACTCCACAGGAGCAGATGGCGGGCGAGTTGTGACATGCGGTGGGAGCGTAGACCCCTCTGGTGGTTTATGTACACTACGGCTGCAGTGTTATCCGTCTGGACGAGCATCCGTGTGCACTACGACATGCCTGGACACTTGTCCTAGGGGCACTCCAGCCCGTAGGAAGGCAAGGTCTGACCATGGGCTGATAAGGCGGCGACACAAACATTCTGAATGGTCACCGTGAGGTCCCCCAGGAGCTTCACCACGGCAGAGGAAAAGCCTTTACGGCTCACTGTACTGCGGGGAGGGCGCACTGGGAGCTGTCTCGCGAACTAGAGGCATGCCCTCAAAGTAGCAATGGTCATGCGCCCGCAGTGAGTGCATGAGTCATCCACAAGCGCTGCCTCTGTGTGCTCCCGGCCTAAGCACGAAAGACAACGCTCGTGTCCGTCTGAGGTGGTGAGGAAACTCCTGTATTCATTGGCCTTTTTTTAAAGACTCGAAGACTATTGGTCTCTCAAGCAAGATCCCATATGTAACGTCGGAGTGAACTCGACTGAAGGGCAACTAAAGTTTCTGTCTTGTTGACTTCTTTCAAAAATATTTTAAAAAGAAATATACACCAAAACGAGTTTAAAGAGTTTAAAGCATCCTATTCAATTCTAAAAATCGACATGAAATTGTGTTCATAACCATTTTACTTCTGTAATCAGAAGATATTCACAAAAAAAAGTGGGATTATTTGCTTGAACAGAATTTTTGAAGGGAAACAGACAAAAATGCATCTCCTCCTTAAGTTGTTTAAATGTGTTTAAGCATTTATAGGCTATATTTTCCCTACCAGTGTCGTGCTAATGATGTCATTTATTTATTAATGCATTTGTAGAAGACGACTTTTAAAGGAACAGTTACCCAAAAATGAAAAATGTTCTCACCCTCAGACAGTTCAAGATGTAGATGAGCTTGTTTCTTCATCAGATTTGGAGAAATGTAGCATTGCATCATTTGCTCCTCTGTAGTGAATGGGTGCCGTCAGAATGAGAGTCCAAACAGCTGATAAAAACACCACAATCATCCACAGGTAATCCACACCACCCCAGTCCATCAGTTAACATCTTGTGAAGTATACAACTGCGTGCTTGTAAGAACCAAACTCATCAATAAGACTTAACCGAACCGTCGCTTTTGGCTAAAATATAAATCCATAATCCATAGTATAGATTATCCAATGAAAAAGCTCTCTTGTCTGAAAAACAAGAGAAATATGCACTGATCAAGCATGGTTTACAAACAAAAAAACTGTTAATAAAATGCTCTAGGGGGATTTTTATGTTAGAGGACAACAGGAGATTGATGTTTTTCATTAGAGGAAGTGTTTTTGTGGATTATGGACTCATATTTTGGCCAGAAGCAACCTTTTAAAGTTAAATTGTTTTAATGATGGATTTAATGAGTGTTTTGTTTCAAAAGACATCAACTGATGGGGCGGTGTGGATTATTGTAATGTTTTTTTCATCATCTGTTTGACTTCCATTCTGACGGCACCCATTCACTACAGAGGATCTCTTGCTGAGCAAGGCATGTCTCCAAATCTAATGAACCTGAGGGTGAATTATTCCTTAAAGACCAGGAATGTGTATTAGGCCAATAAAAACATCTTCTAAGTATTTCAGTTTTGCAGATGAGGAAACGTGCTAAAAATGACATGTATGAAAAAGCACACATCGAGTAAACGTCTGGGTGATGTATGTCTGCTATCAGTGCCATTGATTTGGGCCACTTTGATTAGTTTTGCATGATTCTCGTCTTCAAACACCAGACCCAACTGGTCTAGCTGTTTTATTTATTTATTTTCCTAAAACCATTTCTTGAAGCATACAGCTGAATCATTATCGATATCCAGTGCCAGCAATTTCAGAAGTGGCCTCCAAACTCTTTGATGTTTGCTGCTTCCTGGAACAGCCACACATGGCTGATGAAATGGACACAAACTAAATGACTTTGCTCTGAAAGTTTTAATGCAAAGCACATTAGCTGAATCAGCAAAATAAAAACGAAATGGATGGAAAAAATGGATTATGTGCAATTATGCAATTAGACACAGTCGCCAATGTCAGCGAGGATATATTAGATTCCAGCTGTAAATAAACTGTTTTATTCATGCACGTCATCATAGTTAATGAGTTTTTTAGTTTCAATGGATGTTCATTAATTTTTGTCGGATGTAAATTAAAAATCGCTCAGACAATTGCCGCAGATTAGTGTGGACTTCAGCAGATTTCACTTTCCTGAGTTCTCTGTCGTCTCTGTGTTGTAGAACAAGAGCTGTCCGCGGTTCGAGAATCCAGATCCCATCCTTATCCCGGTCGGATACAAAACCCGGATCAGTTTTGAGGGCATCAATCTGGACCCGTACAAGGTGAGTTGTAGTTCTGCTCCTCCTTTTACATGTCATTCTTCAAGATCACAAGATGGTTCAAAGTATATATAAATATATACAAATATAATAAGTCGGGCTGTTTAAGTGGGCTTTAATGTTTATTAAGCAATGTAATTAATCACCTATAATATATTATATATTGTATAATATAATATATTTTTTTGCTGTAATTATTACTTTACTGTTACAGATTATAAATATCATAAAATAAAATATCATATAATTAATACTAAGAGCATTTTTTGTGTGAGGTGAAAACATTTCAGGTTTTACACCCTGAAGAAGATATCAGAGGCTCACCAAGTTCATCCAACTCATCCATCCTTGATCACTTTTAGTCAGCTTTGATGAAACTCCTCTCACCTAGCATGTAGCCTAGTCACCTGACCTGAATATAGTGCATTGATTTGCTACAATAGACTCATCGGCTTCTCTTCAAAAACAATAAGCACTTTCGGCTTCTGCAGAAAAACGTGAATGCCTTGAACGTGGACAATACTGGCTTTTTTGATAAAACGTTTTCAGGGGTCCAGTCACGCTACAGGTGGAGAATAATACACGGTAATCAGGTCATTTTTTGGAAAGTGGCGTTTATGAGTGCTTGCAAATGCACTCTTCATATATTGTTTTAAAAGATTTTTTCTCGACAGCTACAGAAAAAATTTTAAATGAGAAAATGCTTTTTGGCCTTTGCATTTATAATGTATCCATCTGTTATAAATCACATTTTAGTTTCCAGATCTGTCTGAATGTGTCTTGTACATTATTCCAACTTTGGAATAATAATTTCCTGTCCTCCTACATGCAAACATTCATGCATAAATGCGGCAAATGTTTTTTTTGTGGTTTTTTTAACTAATGTAACATTACAGGGCCGTGATTTCACCATCGGAACAGAGCTGATGAAGTCTGAAGAAGATGTCAAGACAGAGCCGGGACCTTTCTACTCTTTCAGTGGTTCTGTGGTTAGTTTCTCACACACACACACACACACTGATCTGTGTCTCTCTCTATGCACACGTTGCCCAAGGCAGACTTTTATTCCTCTACCTTTAAATCTTTTTATATAAAAAGCTCTTGCTAAATGATAAACAACCAATTACCAATGTAAAGAGACACCTACCTCCACTTCAGTGGCTCTTCTGGGAGCTTGAGATTCTAGCTCCCTCTGTTGGAAAGTCTCCAGCCTGTGTTTAATGTGGAGGAGAGATCTGGAGGTGCTGAGTGGAGAGAGCAGCGTATACTGTTCGGTTGCTTTCTGACTTATTGCCAAACTGCCCGTGGATATGGAGAGGCATATTTTCACCTGAGATGAGCTTGTGTCCAAATGAGCCTCTTCTGAAAGCGCGTCTGACTCACCCTCTGATCTGTCTCTTCCAGTTTTCCTTTGATAAAGCTCACGAGACCAGCGTTCTGTTCCACGTAAGAGACAAATACACGGGAAAGAAGATCGACAGCAGTCTTAGCGGTAATCACTCGCTTTTCATCATTAACTCAGCCTCAAACCGTTTTCTGCGCAACATGAAAGGAGAGATTTTGAAGAATGTTCCGGTTGCTCTTGCAGAAGAGTTAGGCTGGGATGTTTTAAGGGAAAAGAAAAATATCATACATGTTTGGTGACATGTATGATATTTTTCAAGACTTCTGAAGTCATTCAGTGGTTATGTGTGATGAACTGATCAGAATTAAGATGTTTTTGTTTATAATTTTCCGCTTTCATGAGCTGTGAAGTATAAAGGAATCAAATAATTAGAATCTCTTGTTAAACTCAGTGAGAATCCAATCAATTCAATTTGGATATGATCATCTGGCTTTATGAACCATCTGATCCATCAATCCAGAATGATTAATTCATAACTTCAATTCAGCTGTTTCTCACCCAAAGCCATTGAATGGTTTAAAAAAGCTTAAATATAGCACACAAATCCTATTTACATTTTTCATGTAAATACATTTTATGCTAATACATTTTTATGGTGCTTTTTTATTTTTTGAAGAAATTGCTATTTTATTTGTTATTTACATAAAAATATGTATATAGTTATGTTTTAATTCATGTTATTTATTGGAGATATTTATTTACTTATATTATTTATTTAAAACAAAGTATTTAAAATGAAAGTAAATTGATTATTAAGAATATTTGACTGTCTTTTCACAATCGCTTAAATTTAGCGCACAAGTTTAACTAAATATTTTTAGGATTGACATGAGTAAACATATTTTGGATTGACATGAGTAAACAATAACAGAAAATAATTATTTTTTTGAATGACGTCAATTGATTCATTTAAAAGATTTGACCCAAAAATGAATCAGTAGTTCTCACATAAGTTAATTTCAGTTGCTTCTCACTCAAAGCTAAGATTTTATTTTATTTCTATTATTTAATACATTATTTACTTATTGTATTGTTCATGCAAAACATATTTCTGTCTGGTGGTCTGACTGGTGTTTGTGTTTCAGTCACTCTGTATAACTGCTCTATGGGACGTGAAGATTGCAGCCTTTGTAAGAACGCCGACCCTAAATACCAGTGTGTGTGGTGCACACAGTTCAGCTCGTGTGTGTACGAGCAGCTCTGTACCTCCAGAGAGCCCGAGGAGTGTCCCGACCCCCAGATCACTGACGTGAGTCTCAACAAGCCAATAACCCCAAAACTCTTGAGATTTATCAAACATTTTCTGAAATGGTGCTGTGCTTTTGACAATCTTCACTACTCAAAACACAACCCAGAAAGTTCAGTACAACCATTCATAACTTTTCTCATTCTCCTCTCCAGATTCTCAAGTAAAAATCAATAGAAAACCTCAGGTCATGTTCTGTTCACGTGGCTGAATTACTGCTGGGAATACATTCGCTCTTTTAGAAAAATTCCTCTTTGACTGTTGTTTTAGTGAGATTGGTCTCCTCTGGTGCTTTCTCTCATGATTTGGGTGTTTTTTATAATGTGTTTCAGATCACGCCGAGATTCGGGCCGCTGAAAGGAGGAATAGCTGTCACTATTAAGGGCACGAACCTGGGCATTCAGAAGGACGATATCAAGAACATCACAGTGGCTGGAGTGCTGTGCAAACACCTGCGGGAACGATACTCTGTCTCTACCAGGTAACATCCACAGAAGAGCTGTGACTAAAGAAATGGATATATTTTTCAATGGATATATTTTTTTATAGTGTTTAGTAAATTTAGAAGCTTAAAGGAGAAGTTCACTTTTGAAAAAACTTTTGCTGATATATTCTACATCCCTTATTCATCGTCTGGTATCGTTTAAAGCCCTTTGAAGCTGCACTGAAACTGTCATTTGGACCTTGAACTGTCA
>JAUMHP010000084.1:3195918-3206636 GCA_032361065.1 Enteromius trimaculatus
CTTGATATGCAAAATAACAGAATTTTATGTGCAATCCAAACCGCGATTAATCGCAGTTAACTATGAAGCTTCTGCGACTAATTGCGATTAAAAAAATTAATCGTTTGACAGCCCTATATATTATTATACATTTATATGTTTTTATTTTATGTATATTATTTACATATGTAAATATAATATACAATTTTAAATGCATTTGTATTAATTTACTCTTTTATATGTGTATATATAATACAATTATTATATGTGTGTATATGCATTTATTTATATAAAGATAATATAAATTAAATACATTTAAAAAATATTTTATTTGCTATATTATTTATGTAATGTCAAGTAATTAATTGTAATATTTAATTTATATTATTCATGCAGCACTTACACACATATTACAATAATATTTATATAAAAGAATAGTTAAATACATTATATTTTTAATAAATGTCAAAATGTAATCATTTAAATTTAATATAGAATATAAAAGTATTTTATTACATTATTATTTATTACATTATATTATTTATTTTTTTAAATAACATAAAAGGTAAAGTGATTTTCCTGGGATTCAATATGTATAATATTTTTGCGGTCCTCAAAAGATGTTTGCTAGAACTTCAGTGTCTGGATCTTTTGATCAAAGCAGTTTTTGTGTGTTTGTCTGGCAGTGTGGTGTGTGAAATCGGCCCGGCCAAACTCTACAAAAAAGGGGAGGTGGAAATCGAGGTGGGCAGAGGGAAGAAAGGTGTATCCACAAAAACGGTCAGCTTCACTTACAGGGTAAGTCACGATTCTGCATTACCCAGCATGCAGTGTTCAGGCAGTAATTGAGCAAAACTCAGCTGCTGTGTGAGTCCAGCGGAGCGTCATGTTTTGTGTGTGGCCACTGGTCTTGTGCTCCTGCAGGCCTCATAATTATCAGCGCTGACGGCTTAAGCAGGGTTTATTGCATCAGTTTTCAGGGAGCCAGGCTGTCACGGTCGCTCCCGCGGGGAAACACTGAGGGTGTGTGTTTGTTCAGCATACTGACGGCTCTCGGACAGCACACAGATGTATTTCCTGGGATTATGTAATCATTACAATAAGATGGTAATGCATGGGACAGCTCTGTCATTGCTGGGTATTGATAAATAGATGATAGATGGACAGACAGACATGCAACAATATGAACATAAACTTTTTTTTTGGGATATGGGTATTTTTATATTCCTAGTACTATAGATATTAGTACTATATATTTGTTTATTTATTCAGTAGTGCTGTGCAGATCGTGATTAACCACCTCCAAAATAAAAGTTTTTGTTTACGTAATAAATGTGTATGTACTGTGTATATTTATTATGTATATACAAAGACCCACACATGCAATATATATATTTACAAAATATTTACATGTATATGTTTTTACATGTATACATATTTTTTCTTAAATACAAAAATATTTTTCGTATATAAACATGATTTTTAAAAAAAATATATATACATGTACATATATTACATTCACAAAAACTTTTATTTTGGATGCGATTAATCATGATTAGCACTATTATTTATTATTATTATTTATTACTATTATTTTATTTAATTATATTGGGATATTTGTGTATCTACTACTACATATTGGTTTTGTTACTATCACTATTATTTAACAGATATAAAACATATAAATATCTATTTTTATATTTATATTATATAGTCTATTTTTATATTTTTGTCATTTGATTTTACTTTTTAGAAAAACATACAGTGCCATGAAAGTTTAAAAATGGCAAAAGATACAATAATATTTTATATGCATATTCCATAATTTGAAAATATGTAGCAAATGCAGGTACAATAAATGATTAAGTCAGTGCATATTAAGAAACCTTGAACTATCCAGTAATAAATGTGATCTTTGTAGGACCCCATAGCACAGAACGTGTCTCCTAATCGAGGTCCTAAAGGAGGAGGAACCGTCCTCACTATAACTGGGATAAACCTGAACACAGCTTCAAAAGAAGACCTTCAAATCTTGGTGGGCAGTGTGCCCTGCCGAGTGTGAGTGCATTATGGGAAATTATGTTTCTGTGATTTTTATTAGATTTGGCCTTTTTGTTTGATTTTGTGTTCTTCCTGTCTGTCAGTGAGAGCTTCGGAGAGCAGATCACTTGTAAGCTGTCTGAGTATGTGGGCGATACGGTTCCCCCTGCTCAACTCACCGTAACAGTTCAATACGGCAAACACACCTCAACCACCATCAACAGAGCTTTCCAGTTCTCCAACAACCCCTCTGTGTCTGACCACCAGCCCAGGAGCAGCTTCATCTGGTCAGTTCTGGAGGCCAGAAACTTACACAACCATTACATTATTACTCTGATTTCTACACTGATCAATACTGCTTTTTGCCAGACATTATTTAAATATATTTACAGTGCATACATTATTTTTTAAACCTTAATAATTAAATATATTTTATGTAATGTAATTAATATGACAATGTATATAGTGTTATTTATATTTATTAAAAAAGGTTATAAAATAAGCATAATTATGATCAAATATTTGTATTATGTATTTGTAGAATGTTTTAATTTTTTATAAATATATAAATATTTATAAACTTGTATATAACACTTATCTTATTCATATATATCGTATTTTTCAAATAGTTATATGTATATTTAATTTTAGAATTTTTTTATTGTATATTGTAGTATAATACATTTATTTTCTTTTTATTTTATTACAATTTATTTTAAAAAATGACCATTTTAACATTAATGTATTCATTTCATGCATTGTACTGAATTTAGCCAATAGCTAGCTTTAATCCGATAGAGAGAGATAGATACACATCACACCAGTATGGAAACAAGATTATTTGAAATTATAATAGTTTCAATGTATAACAAGATTTTATTAAACACTGCCCTTCAGCAGTTTTACATCAAGAAAAATAAAACGAATGATTGTGTGTTGACTGTGTGTATATTTCAGCGGGGGCAGAACAATCATGGTAATGGGTTCTGGATTTGACCTGGTCCAGCAGGCTTCTGTCAGGGTTGTGGCGTCGGCTGGAGAATGGTCCAGACAGACCGTCCCAGAAGAGGTGAGAGCGAGAAACACCAATCCTAACCTCCAGCGGCTCTCGAGGGAAACATCACTTGCTGTTTGTTTTTCGTTTCATCTGTTCCTCTCGCTGTTGGGTTTGCGTCTTGCATGAATCGCTCAGCTTCTGATTGAAACGATGAGAGCTGCTCCGATCAGAAGTGCTCAACGAGACGGAGATTAAACGAGCATTTATCTAACGGAAAACTTGATGAACGCTTCATTTCATCTCCCTTATCTGAGGAGAAGCTTTTGTACTCCAGGCCTTTCTCAAACGGTCTCACTGCTTCCATCGCTCTTGCTCCATCTGTCTATCTATCAGATTTTCCGCCCACACTTTTTAGAGACGTTTGCTGCTCTCTCTCAGAATATCAATAGAATTCCCAGCTGCAGTGAAATCTGCTCCTCTGTTTTGCTGTCTGAGGACTTTCAGTCCGTGTCATGGTTGGACAGTAACAAGGGCTTCTGGAGAAAAACGCAACCAAAATGACCAGAAATGCCACATAAATTGCAGATAAAGGGGCAAAATTTGTCCCTGCACAATTGAATTAAATATTTTCTGCTAATCTGATTCAAAATAAATGTGAAACATGAATGAAAATGTCAGTTCGCATAGTTAGGGGATGGATCAATCTGTTATATCTTCCTTGTATCAGTATCTTCTTCTTTTTCTTCTCTGGAAGTCTATGGCAGTCCAAAGGACTGTTTGTGAGAAAGTTATGAAATTTGCCACACAGATAGAGGACAGTCTCAACATTAACCATAGCAAGTTTAGAGTCTCTATCTCAAACTCTTTAGCGCCACCAACAGGCCACATTTGCACTAATACTTCTGCTAATTACTTTCAAAAAATAAGTTCAGGAGGTGAAATTCGAGCATTTTTCACCAAAATTGGCTCAGATAATCTTCGTACAGTGCTGACAAAAAGATTTCAGATGGACCAAACTGTTCTCGTATTGCGAGTTTGATTGAATGAACGCAAAAATAGACATTAAGCTGTCCTCGCAATGCTTTGATGGATTCTGAACAAAGTTGGTACGTGTCATGTACCATGTATGACCTAAGTTCATCAATAGTTTCGGCACAGTGACACCTACTGTTCAAAATATATAAAAATGTGGATTTTTGTTTATAATTTCTGAACTGTTTGACAAAAAACATTGTAATTAATCCTGTTTAACCTCGTTAAACGATGTTTGACATTTTTTGAGTTTTAAACATGAAAAAGCTAGTCTAACTCCGATGTGATCGGTCAAACTGAAATGGATTTCCAGGAATGTAATTTGATTTCAAACCACATATGAATGTCGCTCAAAACGGATTTCATTCAGTTGCCGTTTATACAATTTAAATATGATCAGATTTCTGTTTTGTGCTTTAGATTCAGGACTGTATACTGAATCAACCAATACCTATTTTTCCCATGTCAGCCAACTTGAGCATGTACAGTTTCAGTAAAATGCATTTGTACAATTATGTATTTTGCGAAGGTTTTAGTGTATTGCTATGAATCTTATAGAACGCCTTGAGAAAAAGTTATGAAATTTGGCACATAGATAGAGAACAGTCTCATCATCAAACACAACAAATTTGTAGTTGCTAGCTCAAACTCTCTAGCGCCACCAACAGGCCAAATTTATGGTCATGTTTCTGCTAATAACTTTTGAAGTGGAAGGTCTAAAAGCTCAATTCCTAGACTTTTCTTTTGTGAACAATATTGGATGACTTACTGTATGCTTAGAGCATTCTCACAAAAAGTCTAAAAATGACTTATTGCATTTAGTTTGATGTAATTGTGCAAAAATGGACATCATAAACTATAAGTGCAGATATGATTTTTAGAGATTTATTTCTGCATTTTCAGTGATTATAACAAGATTTAGTGCATAACTTGCACTAGACTAGAACTAGACTAGCATCATGGGCCATCACATGTTAATGAATATGACGCGTCACCTCAATTTAGAGGAGTGATGTTCACACAGTCTCTCATTTTCCCAGTTTGTAGAGGAGTCCACATTCAAAAACGACACTTTGATCAGGTTTGTGTCACCTGCGGTCAACGAGTCCCAGTTCTTCAGGATGTACGTGCAGCTGGATAACCTCCAGACCGAGCTGACACCGTTCGAGTATTACCCCGACCCCACGTTTGATCCCCTCAGCAAGACCGTTATCACCGAGAACAGCATGATCATCGTGACTGTGAGTGTCCGCTCAAAATCTCGTTTAGACAGGGCTCTAAACGTCATGCTCCTAAACGTGTTTTTGCTGTGTCTCAGGGTCGTGGTTTTTCTAAAGCGATGACGGCGAAGGAAGCTCAGGCGTTTGTGGGAGACGCTCAGTGTAACGTAAACACGTTACAGGATGATAAATTATTCCTGGACCCACCATCGACCGTACCCAGCACTCGATCCAAGAGACAGAGGAGAGACACAGGCTCCAACCCGCTGGACCTGGTGGTGAGATGATAACATCCATCCGTTTATTCTGCTGTCCTTCAAGCCACCTACTGATAATTAGTTATTTCTATTTATTTAGAAGTAGTAGTTATTAAACATACCTTTGTTATATTTTATCTATCTATCTATCTACTTATTCATATATTCATATATTTATGAATTATCTGTCCATCTGTTTACCTGTTCATCTATTTCTCCATCCATCTATCCACTCCTAACACAGTCTGTTTCTCCTTCTCTCAGATTAAGTTTGGCAACGGCGAGTGGTTGGTGGGCTCAGTTCGGTACGAGAGGAAGTACAGTCTCCCGCTGCCCATCATCATCCCGGCGGTGCTCGTTCCCATGCTGCTGATTATCGCCATCTCCGTCGTCTGCTACAGGTTACAGAGAAGAAGTGCACTTCCCACTGCGCCCTAGAGCTGTTCGTTTGATGTAATGAATTGGTGAATTCATCTGATGGTCTGTGTGTAGGAGGAAGAGCCAGCAGGCAGAGAGAGAGTACGAGAAAGTGAAGCATCAGCTGGAGAATCTGGAGGAGAGCGTTCGTGACCGCTGCAAAAAAGAGTTTACAGGTCACATGTGCACACATAATCCCGTTACCATGGCAACAGGGGTGTTTTTAGCATGGCAACAGATGATTTTCAGCTTGGAAAAATAACTCAATATTACAGACTATATTACTCCACCTTTCGTTTAGGTAAATTATTGATGAGTCGACTAGTCAGATTATGTCAGTCTCAGTATGTGTACTGTATGGCTTCTGTTAATTCTGCATGCTATCAGCACAAAACTCTGATTCCTAGTGTGATACTTTCAGAGTAGCTGCTATTTATCATATAATCCGTTCTTTATTTCTTCTAGCATCTATTTATTTAGTTATTTATCAGTTGTTTGCCACCCATTTGTTGTTTGTCTATCTTTCTAATGATCGTTTATTTATCAATTTATCTGTCCTTTCACATTTATGTATTACATTACTTAGTTAATTACCGTAATTAATTATTCTATCATTTGTTTCTTTCCACTGACTTTCCACTTATTTTTTTCATTTATTATCTATTTGTTCGTTTGCTATCTATCTGTCTATTTTATTTATTTATCCACTTATTTATTTATCAATTAATCCAAAGTTTTCCAAATATTTTTAATTGACGGTCCCTTACCTCTCCGTTCACATTTATTTATTACTTTTTATTTTTAATTAATACATTGTTTACCTATTGTTTATTTATTCATTTATTTTCAATTATTCTACAGCTTTTACAGCAATTAATTTTCCATCTATTTTTCATTTATCTATTTGTTAATTTGTTATTTATCTATCCATTTATTTATCCATCATCCATCCACTTATTTATTTATCAGTTAATCTATTGTTTTCCTATATTTCAAAATAATATCTGTTCATTCTCAAACACACACTTATATATATTAGTGCTGTCTAGCAATGAATCACGTCCAAAAATATATTTTTTTACATAATATGTGTGTATACTGCGTATATTTATTATGTATATATAAATACAAACACATGTATGTATATATTTAAGAAAAATTGTATGTTTATATATTAAATATATGTATTTAAAAAAAACAAAAATATGTACTGTATGTGTGTTTATATTTGTACATATGTTTATACATAATAAATATTCACAGTACACAATCATATATTATGTAAAAAAAAATTTTTTGATGCAATAAATTGCGATTAATCATTTGACAGCACTACTATATATATATATATATAGTTTATGTATTCATTTATTACTGTATTTTATTATACTGTAATAAAATACAGTAGTAGTTAAACTGTCTGAGATTTAGTCTGTCAGGACTGTCTGGATAAGTTAACTTACATCTGAAGTGTTTGTGTTATTTAAGTGCTTATTTGGATCTGAGTTTGTAACAAACACTTCATTAACGCTGAAGCTGTTACTCTTGTGCAGATCTGATGATCGAAATGGAGGATCACACCAACGACATCAGTGAGGGCCGGATCCCGTTCCTGGACTACAAGACCTACACAGACCGCGTCTTCTTCCTGCCCTCGAAGGATGGTGCCAACGACGTCATGATCACCGGAAAACTGGATATCCCAGAATCCCGCAGGGCTACGGTCACCCAGGCGCTAAACCAGTTCTCCAACCTGCTCAACAGCAAAACTTTCCTCATCAATGTATGAAACACACACACACACACACACACTGTAATTATGATCCATTTATACACTCCTCACCTACTCCTTTAAAACCACTCTGTGCAGTTAACAGCGGGAAAGGTCAGTAAATTAATATCTGACGATAATTGTGGAAGGTTTCTCATCAGAAACAACAAGCCTTTAGACAGTCGCTCAATTATACCGAATGCCACTAAAACGGCCCCAGAGGACTCAATCAGCTCCTGCGCTCTCATTAAAGTCTTTTATATTCATGGCGCAAACACAATTAAACATTTACATCTAATGACGCACATGTATACACATAAACAAACACGCCGTCCGAGTTTTAAGACTGGCCTGTAATTATCTCCCCAGTGTTTATATCGTTACCCACCACACACAAAAGTCCATCACAATCATTAGAATATAACAAGATGCTTGTTTAAGTTGTAAATCGCAACGCTCCACACTTTTAATCATAATGGGAAGTCGATTTGGTGTAATTGGTGTTTGTAAAGGGTAATCTTTCTGTGTGAAGTTTATCAGAACGCTGGAGGGCCGTCCAGATTTTAACGCCAGGGCCAAAGTGTATTTCGCATCTCTGCTGACCGTAGCGCTTCACGGTAAACTGGAGTATTACACGGACATCATGAGGACGCTTCTGCTGGGGCTCATGGAGGATTACGTTCACAGCAAGAACCCTAAACTGCTGCTCCGCAGGTGAGACGCGTCTGAAACTAGATTCTCGCTGAGGTCAAAGCCTTTCAAAATGCGTAGTCTGCAATCTGACTGGCTGGTTTTACGCAACTTCTGGAAGCCGGGATGAATGTGTTTTGTTAGTTAGTCAGTGTTCTAGTCGTGTTTATATACTTGAGTGGTGTTTTTTAACATTTAGATTACAATTTCAATTCATTTTAACTCTAGTTTGTTTGAGTCATTTTATTTTGTTTGTCATTTAGTGCTGGGCATTGATTAATCTAAAAAATACAACATTTTTGTTTACAAAATATATGTAGGTGTACTGCATATATTTATTATGTATATACTGTATGAAGACACACACAGACAGTATATATTTAAAAAATACTTACATCTGTATGTTTACATCTTTATATACATCTATATTTTGATATTAGCTATTATGTTGGATTGTATATAAATATATTTGATATATAAACACATTTTTCTTAAATATACACGTTTATACAGTGTTGTTATTTATTTTGGATGCAAATAATCATTTGACAGCACTAATATAAATATATTTGATATATAAACATAACATATTTTTCTTACATATATATGTATGTGTGTGTATTTATATATGCATAATACACGCTTATATTACGCACACAAATCTTTTATTATGAAAGAAATTAATAATGTTTGATCATTGCTCAGCATTAATAAAATATATTAATAAATAATTAAATTAAATATGATTTATTATTATATAAATATAAATATTTATCATAAATAAATATAATAATTTTTTTGTCATTTTAGCATTTTTAGTATCTTAGTTATTTTAACCAAGTATGTTATAGACTTATCATGAAAACCCTAAAGAATTAGATTTTCTTTGTGTCAAATATCTTTTATTTCCTTTTATTTGCTGTGATTTTAGGGTGAAATATAACCTGGGCATGTTTTTGACAGGTTTTTGTGAGATTATGTAAGGCTCCCAAGGCATAACCAGTCACTTGATTTCCCATATGAAGTTTGTTTATAAATTTCATAGCATTGAATCATTTAAATATATTCTGAGTTTTAGTTCGAGGCAGTTAAAGACAAGCAAACATCCTCAAGCATGAATAGATGGTTATTCATTTTAGATGGACCGCAAAGCCTGTAGTGATGCCAGACTATGTGCTGTGTGAGAGATTGTACAAACATATAACATACAGTATATCTTTTAATCAGTTCATCGCAGTTCAGATTTATCAACCTATGTTAATCAAAATCTGTCCCAACAATAAAAAAACACAAATCCCTGTCCCAATCCACATGCGCAACACACTCCAGCATTATGTTTATGTGCTTGTTTGATTGTCATAGTTGGGTGCTGATGCTAATTATTGTTGTTTGGTTTGAATTGAGTGTGGAAGTGTTGATTAAAGCAGTAGGCCACTGGAGGCCGTGCGTTACACTGATCTTAACACAGTTAAGGGCCGTCGTTGAAGCAGAAACCACTTCAGATAACTGTAACGTACAACCTCAAGTGACTTGTTGTTTCATTAACAGCCAGCAACCGCAACATCCGTCTTCAATAAATAACTATGGCTATTATTAAAAATTATCATTATAAACAATTATTCCATCATGAAATCTTGTTCATTATCCTGACTGTTGGCTGTTTAGCGGCTTGGCATGTTAATATGGAAGTGTGTATTAGTGTTTTTAATACAAAAGTAAAATATTTAATTATTTGAGAATGTATTTTATTTAATTTTTAAATACTATTATTTCATTATATAGCATTTAATTTTTTATAATTGTACAGTTTTATGATTTAATTAATTATTAGCTTTTTTATCAACTGGGAAATGGGATTTTTTTTAAATTATTTGTTATTAATATTTTTTTGGTTAAATTTGTTATGTATTTTTATTTTATTAATTTAATATACATAAAACATAATTTAACACATAAATTGTGTATTAATTTTTTATAACTTAATTATACATTTTGTACAAAGTTACAGTCTTGTGATTTCATTTATTCATCCACTTTATTGATTAAATAATAATTAAATAATAATGTTATTATACAATTATTTTTATAATATATAATAATTATATACAATATTATATTAAATTGTATTTATATATATATTTAATTGTATTTATTAATGCTGTCAAACAATCACATCCAAAATAAAAGTTTTAGTTTGCATAATATATGTATGTGTGCTGTTTATTTATTATGTATATATAAATACACACACATGCATTTATATATTTGAAAAAAATAAAATAAATTAAATGTATAAAAAACTAATTTATTTTTAT
>JAUMHP010000084.1:3232956-3251363 GCA_032361065.1 Enteromius trimaculatus
TTGTCTATATTAGAAATGTTTAATTTTTAATACAATAATTTTATAAAGAAATTAAAAAAAAAAAAAAAATTTAAAACAGTATATGTAAAAATCATTACAATATTTTAAATATAAATAATTTTAATCTAAATATTAAAAGTATATAACAAAATAAAAACGCATGAGTATATATATATATATATATATATATTATAATATTAATTCATAAAACAATTAATAATTAATTTACCTGATGACAAAATAATTTATACATATATTTTAATAGTATGTTTCATATTAAGTGTATTATTTGTTTAAATTTTCCTTTATTTAATTAATAATCATAAGGAACTAAATCTATGTTTTTAGTAGCATATTCTATATATTTCATGATGATCTACAAAGTAGCACACGTTTCGTTTGCCAGTGGAAATGGGCTGGTCTCACCGTGTGTGTCTGAAGTGCTGTCATCATCCTCCGTCTCACCGAAGGGGTTTGTGCGTCTGACAGAAAACAAGCAGTTACTTAGCTCAGCCGAGACAGTAAAACTATAAGCACACTGTAAAACACAAACACGGGCCATAAAGTAATAAATCTCCATAAACATTTTACAAAAGGACAAACTGTTTGTTATAAACAGTCCATGTGTTCAGGTGGTGTTTGACCTCTGACCTCACTCCGGCTCGGTTCTGGTCCAGGAACTCAGACGCAGGCAGCACAATGTCAAACTGGATGGGTGTTCCTGGGACGATCAGATCTTCAGGCTCCAGCGTCTCTGGGTGTTTCTGAGGCTCTCTAGAGCTCACTCCGCCTGGTTTAGCTCTACAGAAACAGGATTTTAAATCAAATCATTTATAAAGATTTAGTTCACGAGAGTTTAGTCTTCATGAAATGTTAGTACCGGTCAGGGTTTGGAGAACCCTCTGCTCTCTTCTCAAAGCTGGTGATGGGCGTCACAGCCTGGAGAGCCGTCTGATGCAACCTGATTGCCACAGCCTGAAAACAACACACACACTCAGTGCTCACATCATGTGTCTGATACAGACAAAAATGTATTAAAATAAATAATTATTAATAAAAATTAAGTATCATTGTTGTTGTTTTTTTAAGTTTAATTTTTAATACTGTTAAAATTGATTTTGCCATTAATTAAAAAAATATAATTAATTATTTTCTTATATACCATACAGCTGCTAGGATTTACTCAGTGATCACATAATAATATAAACATTTTAAGTGTTGTGTGTGTGTGTGTATACATATAAATAATAAAAGAAAACTTTGTATTTAATTTTGACTAAATATAGTGTGTGTTTGTGTGTACATATACAAAAAATGCAACAATTCAAATACATTATGTATGTGATTATTACAAATATATATATATATATATACACACACATACATATACACACACACACATCAAATAAGCAAATGTATATATGTATAAATGTAATATTTAATATTTGTGTATACATTAATGATATACAATATATTAATACAATTTGTTATTCAATTTTATATACATACTTTTGTTGCATTTTTTGTATATATGCGTTTATGTGCGTGTGTGTGTGTATATATATAAAACATAAAATGTTTTAAAATTTTATTAACATTTTTCAATTTTTATTTTGTTTACATAAGTTTAGCCTTCATTTAATTAAACACATCAATTAATTATTTTTGCATTTTTATTTGCATATTTATTTACCTAGTTAGTAAGTTATTCACGTTGTGTATTTGATTATAAAATAAATATTGCTGGCATCTTTGTTTACCACGGCATAACTGCTATAATCTGGTTAGGTAACTGAACGCACTCTTTCAGACGGACAGAAATACCTCTGGATTGTCGGTTAGATAAATTTGTCTGGAAATGTTGTTAAGGGTACAAATCCACTGTGGAGACAGATCAAAGAAGTGCACAGAAACAATGTACAATTATAATATTATAGTATATTATTAGTGTATTTTGTAAAGCATCTTTACTGAAGTGAGTAAATACCTCTTCATATTCCTTCTTACTCTCAGCCTGAAGAATCAGAGACCTGATAACAGAGAGAGAGAGAGAGATGGTGACCCCAGGAAGAACACGGATGTCTGTTTGCTATCTCAGGAACATGTCAGGAGTAATAATCTTCATCCATTAACACAGCAGACAGGAGCAGAGATCAGCTCCACGTCAGGACATCATTATGCCCCGTTTAATCATTCAGCAGGAAACTGATGCTGAGGTGAGAGGAAACCCACGACTCACTCAGATGTGTTCATACCTTCAGCTCTGTCAGACATATTGTGGATAAATTTAACATAACAGCTGGATTTGAAGTAGTGTTTTAGTCGTGTATTATGCATGTCAGATCTTTTTAAGTGGGAGAACGTGCACAATTAGTGGCTGACTAAATACTTCTTTGCCCCACTGTACATACAGTACAGACCACAGGTTTGGACTCACCTTCTCATTCAGTGTGTTTTGTACTTAACAAAAAAAAAGGTGAAATAACTGAAAACATCTTTTATATTCTAGTTTCTTCAAAATAGCCACCCTTTGCTCTGATTACTGCTTTGCACACTCTTGGCATTCTCTCCATGAGCTTCAAGAGGTAGTCACCTGAAATGCGCAAACAGGATGTGATGGCATTTCGCTGCAGGATGCTGTGGTAGCCATGCTGGTTCAGTGTGCCTTAAACTTTGAATAAATCCCCAACAGTGTCATCAGCAAAACACCCCCACACCATCACCCCTCCTCCTCCATGCTTCACGGTGAACCAGGCATGTGGAATCCATCCGTTCACAAAGACACAGCGGTTGGAACCAAAGATCTCAAATGTGGACCCATCAGACCAAAGCACAGCTTTCCACTGGTCTGATGTCCATTCCTTGTGTTTCTTGGCCCAAACAAATCTCTTCTGCTTGTTGCCTCTCCTTAGCAGTGGTTTCCTGGCAGCTATTTGACCATGAAGGCCTGATTCGCCCAGTCTCCTCTTAACAGTTGTTCTAGAGATGGGTCTGCTGCTAGAACTCTGAGGCATGTATCTGGTCTCTGATCTGAGCTGCTGTTAACTTGTGATTTCTGAGGCTGGTGACTCGGATGAACTTCTCTTTAGAAGCAGAGGTTACTCTTGGTCTTCTTTTCCTGGGTCGGTCCTCATATGTGCCAGTTTTGTTTAGCGCTTGATGGTTTTTGTGACTCCACTTGGGGACACAATTAAAGTTTTTGCAATTTTCCGGACTGACTGACCTTCATTTCTGTAGTAATGATGGCCACTCGTTTTTCTTGAGTTAGCTGATTGGTTCTTGCCATAATATGAATTTTAACAGTTGTCCAATAGGGCTGTCGCCTGTGTAGTAACCTGACTTCTGCACAACACAACTGATGGTCCCGACCCCATTGATAAAGCAAGAAATTCCACTTATTAACCCTGATAAGGCACACCTGTGAAGTAAAAACCATTTCAGGTGACTACCTCTTGAAGCTCAAGGAGAGAATGCCAAGAGTGTGCAAAGCAGTAATCAGAGCAGGCTATTTTGAAAAAACTAGAATATAAAAGATGTTTTCAGTGATTTCACCTTTTTTTTGTGAAGTACATAACTCCACACATGTTTATTCATAGTTTTGATGCCTTCATCTACCAGAATCTACCAATGTAAATGGTCATGAAAATAACGAAAACACATTGAATGAGAAGGTGTGTCCAAACTTTTGGTCTGTACTGTATATGTATATATATATATATATATATATATATGTATGTGTGTGTGTGTGTGTGTATAAACCCACTTAAGCCCACAAACACACGTTTGACAGCTTCACACACACACACACTCGCAGAGTTTCTGTACGTTTTGCCGTTAGGTGAAGTAATCTGGAAGCAGTAGCGGCGGTCTTCACACTCGATGGCCATGACAGAGCTGTTGTCCAGATCCAGGACCATCCCGCCTGCCACTGCACCCCGCGGCTGACACATCAGATTACCTCCCTGCGTGAAGAAGAACAAGCGGTCCCACGCCGTTGTCACCAGACCCGTCTTACTGCGGGACACAGAGAAGTCAGCATGTTAAACCAGAGACGGTCTCATCAAACCCCCACAGACACACATAAACTGAGTCGTACTTCCTGATGTTGAGGTAACCGGCTTTCTGGATGAGGGCGCGATTAACAGGCACCTGATCGTGGTCCGGCATGTAGACACTGTCGTCCACGGACAGGAGCTCTCTCTGGGACGAGCGCATGACCTCTGCTTCCACGTCTAACTGAGATTCAATACTGTCCCACAGACAGACACAGCAGTCAATCACAGCCAATCAATGAGCAATCACACACACCAGCCCCGCTGCTTTACCTCTGATTCATACTAGAAACTGAGCTGAGGAAACTGTCCATCTTGTTCGACACCAGATCCATCCCCTTCTTAAAGAAATTGATCTGTCAACAAACATTATAAAAAATGTAATGCCTATTTAGAACTGAATATGACAAACACAAATGTTTTAGAAATAACTAATATTACAAAATACAGTATTTGTTTGCTTTTTAGATGAATATAGCCAAAAAGCAAACAAAATACTATAAGATTTTTTTTATAAAAATTAAAATATATATTTGAAAGTGTATGTGAAGTGCAATATAAAATTAAATAATTATTAAACTTGTCTACTTGGAATTTAATTAAATGTTCCAGAAATAACTGAATTCATATTTATAGAAAATACTTCAAAAATACTATAAATGTAAAAGAGACCAACCAAATAAGACATTTTTTTTTTAATCAGCAATATAAATAATATACACATTTTTGTATTCATTTTACATGTACTATTTATCTACTGTATTTATTCATGTACTAGTTGACTTGTTATGTATTTTGTACAAATTTGTCTACTTAGTACAATAAAAAACTGAATTTTAAATACCGATATAAATAAAAACAAAAACAAAATAATATTAGTGTAATATAAATAATATTATTAAATAGTACTATTATATGTTAATATATTAAAAACATTTCTGTTCCAAAAATAACAGTACATTATAAAAAATCTATTAACAATATTATTAATTATAAATACCATTTTGAAATTGGTGTCAACGTGAAATTTAACAGGATTAAAAAGGCTCCAATATTCACAAATTAAATGGATTAATATTAATACTGACATAAATTATACTATTATTTAAAAAAAAAATACCAAAACAATTAAAAGGAATATATTCAAATATTTTTAAATAACTGATTGTCAACTTGGAAGTAACTTAGCTGTTCTTTTACAAAACGTATTATATATATATATATATATATATATATATAAATAAAATTTTTATGTCTGGTTGAGGTTTTCAGACCTGAGCGTTTGTGTATCCCAGCATGGGCTCCAGCATGGCCACTTTCTTCCTGTACTGCAGCGCATTCAGAGCACAATAATACTGCATCGCTGCCTGATGCTGCTTCCTGCGGCAATACGCCACTTCTCTCACCACTTCAGCTTTTATCTGTCCACACACACACACACACTTAACTGCTCCATACGGGATTCTGATTAATGGCTTACATTTAACATATCAGTCAGCAGATACATCATATCAATATTATTTACCTTTTCATTTTCTCTCTTTTTAGGTAAACGACTATATTTGACCATGGCAGCTTCATGCTCTGAAAACACACAGAGAGACAGAAAAAGTGGTTTTCATTTGGCATCGTTGTATTTATTATTACTAAAAAGACTTTATTGAGCTCATACCATCACTGGCGATGCCGAATATCTCCTTCAGTGTGCTGATCTCTGAAAACAAACACCAGCACTTTAAAATCTCCTTCACTTTATATTAAGACCTGATTACCTGACACTCACTTCAAGATATTACACAACAGGATATCCATTTTTTAAAACATAAAAATACATATAAGCCCTTAAAAGAAATAAGATACAAAAGGGTACAAAAAGATAGCAAGAAAAAAGCTGCATTACTGTTTTAATAAAGAATACTGTATAACAATTTTTATATTATTATTTTGTCTTAGAATTTAAATGATCAAAGACATTAATGTTCAAAAAATAAATTATGATTTTAATTATTTTGTAACAATGACAATTAATATTAACCTAAAAACAAACTTTTATTATAAAAAAAGATAATAAATGTGATACTTTTTTTGTTTTTTATAAAATGTTATTTAAAATAATAATAATAAATAATATTTATAATTTTTATAAATACATAAACTAAAAACATCTCTAAAATAAACAATTATAATAGTAAGGAAGAAAGAAAGAACGCAATCTTTAAAGTGAGTACCTGTAAGGTCCTTCTCTCTGAATTGCACCATGGGATACACCATCTTGTCTGCCATCTGAGTTGCCAGTTCAGCGTGCAGAGAGTTCAACTAGAGAGATGATATGAAGCTATTAGTGAGCTGTGTGTGGACAATAAATGAAAACTACATTGTCACACAATTTCTGCTTCCAATATTTCTCAATCCTGGACCTGGGTGCCCCCCAGCACTGCACATTAAGTGTGTCTCCCTAATCAAACACACTCATGAGAACGACTCCTGGACCTGAAATGGGTTTGTCAGATAATGTCAGATAAGGGAAACATTTGACCCAGGACCAGGGTTGAGAAACACCAATCTAGAAAATTAACAATTCTGCAGTTGAAGGACATGTGCTCTCGCTGAAGGTCATATGATCAGGTGATCTAGCCATCTTGGCAAACATTAAACAACCTGCATGAGAGAACCAAGCCAGAACACCTGCCACACGACTAATGGCCTCGCTCTCTCTCACACACACACACACACACAGCAGGTTTCTTCTCACCTCTTCCACACTTTTGGCGAAGTGCTGTAAAGTGTTGATCACCTCTTCATCACCCTTGGCTAGAGCAAAATTCTGCACCCATAAAGCATCAGGTCAGATTGATCAGTAACACATCTGATAATCAGACATTCAAACACTAAAGCATCGCTGATGTTAAAAGAGGAAGGAGAAAGTGCTTACCTGTTTCTCATACTCCAGGAGCTGCTTAGAAAGCTGTTCTGTCGCCAGAGCCATTTCATTCTGCAGAGACTCAGAGAATTCATTTAGTCAGAATCAGAGCTGCTATGAAGTCTAATACAACACAAACTGATCTGAAACAGGAAAATATACACTGCGGGAATTTTGTGAGAAATTAAAGTTATATTAAAAATGTAATCATTACAATAACTGTTTTTAAACGATTTTCTTATATATTTCTTATATATATAAAATAATATTGTGAAATATTATTTCAATTTAAAATAAGAGTTTTCTGTGTGAATATATTTTAAAATGTAATGTATTCCTGTGATACAAAGCATCATTACTCCAGTCTTCAGTGTCACAATCATTCTATGCTGATTTATTAAGAGAATTATCAATGTTGGAAACAGTTGTATAAACATTTATATTTATTTAATTTTTCTCTGATGAATAACAAGTAAAAAACTAAAAATTTTTTTACCATATATAAAACATTTCTAAAATATAAATCTATGTTATGACCTTTTTGATCATTTGAACATTATTATCCATTTTAAATAAATGCTGCTCTTTTTAATATTTTAATGATTAAAGTATCCTAAAAAAAAACTATTAAGCAGCTCAACTGTATCCAACACTGATAATAAAACATCAGCATATGAGAATGATTTCTGAAAGGATCATGTGACACTGAAGACTGGAGTAATGATGCTTTGTTTCACAGGAATAAATTACATTTTAAAATATATTCACACAGAAAACACTTATTTTAAATTGAAATAATATGTTACAATATTACAGTTTTTTTCTGGAATTTTAATCTTATAAATGCAGCCTCGATGAGCAGAAGAAGCATCTTTAAAAAACATTAAATATCTTCCTGACCCCAAATGTTTAAACGGTAGTGTATATATTTTCCAAACAGAAAATGATTACATGGAATCTGAACATAAATGTGCTCCCAAATATATAGTTAAAAATCTAAATATACAGATATAAATCTATCAAATCTATAAATATATAATCAATGTTTATAACTACCCACAATTACATTACATTAAGGCATTTAGACTGGGGGTTTACCCGTGACTTGGGTTTATCCTTTGCGATTTGATAGCAAATATTACACTGTGGTTATTATTTTTGCAAAACTCAGTGGACTTGCTGACATCAGCAAATAAAATGTGTTTTAAAAGTTTGCTGAAAGATTAAAAAAACAAAAACTTTTATCTTTAAAACAACATGCACTGATGATTTGTGTGCAACAAACTGGCCCAATAGAGTCAATATGAGCGTGTGTGTACCTGTGCTCCAAACACTCTTTGCATAGTCTGGAGCAGCTGGTTTGTGTAGTTCGTGAGCGTGCCTGCATCCTCTTCAAACACACTGAGCAAAGACCGCGTCTGCACACACAGGACACACACACAATTCTCCATATTCATTCACACAGCGTTATATGTGCTAAATGAACCCAATAAACATTTGTGCGGCCTGAAGCATGCTGGGTGTATCCACAGGTGTGTTCTGTCAGGGATCAGGACAGACTTTTTGGGTGTGTTTCCAATGCAAACAAAGCGAGCGATGGGGCGGACACCATCTCTGGGTTCAAAATCTCCAGCACAGAGTATGACTCAGACACATAACTCTGACTTCTAAAGTAAATCATTACTACACTGACAGTATCTCAAGCATGTGGGAGAGGCTTCACGCTTTTGAACTGCTAGAAAATAACATGCAAATTAGGCCTAATTACTTTTGCACAGGCACTAATAGGGAAAACCTGTTGCAAGGTTGTGTGTGTGTTTCACTGGACGCCTCAGACGTGTCAGTTGCTGATGCTAAATATCATTTGGTATTGTTTCTGACCTGAGGTTTAGATTTAATACTCATATTTGAAGCTAATAATGTATGAGGATCAGACTTGAGGTTGGACCACCTAAACAACATCTCACTCCTCCCAAACAGGCCCCTTAATTTACAACTTCACTGCTAGCAACCCGTTTGCAACTTTATAACATCTAAGCTGAATATAAGACGCGGGTTAGCAGCGTCAGATGCTCGTATGTTTGAGGGGCGTCTCTCATGTTTATAAACATATGATCAACATCTCGTCTCGTATTTGGCGCTTACGTGATAATAAAAGGCTTTAAAAATTAACCATACATGCAATTAGAGTGACTAAAAGTGCTGAGGTGATTCCCCGCTTAATATTGCAGTAGAATTAAATGTGAAATTATGTTTTATTTTGATTAGCTGACACATAAACGCTGCAACCAGCGTCGAACGCTCCTCTCAACAACCGCATCATCTGGTTTGCAACGCTAAACGCACAAAGCCAAACAGTTATGACTACTAAAGCGTTGAACAAAGGTTCAGTAAACGTTTTTTACCTGCGGGCTGTCTTGCAAGGCCTCCTCGAGTAATAATTTATGGTGTACGGCCGGCATCTTTCGCGTCGGAGAAGGTAGGAACGGAATACAGGGTTGAGGACTACATTTCCCAGCGCGTCGGGAGAACACGGCTCGGGAGACGATCCGGAACTGCTTTAATTGCATGCTGGGTAATGAAGTCATATTTGCTCAAATTTAATCTGCGGCAAAATAAACATAAATATAACGTCTTAAATGGTAAAAGTGTTGTCGTGGGGAATTTAAATCATATGTTATATCTCAAAAGGGAGTGCTGCTTTTTTTTCTTCAATTCGAAAAGCTTGCCAACCTCTATCCAATACTACCCTCTGCCGGATTACACTGGTATATTGTCACCCATTCAAAGTTTAAAGGTATATTCGTATATAGATTGATTTAATTTATCTTATATATAAGAATAAATAATTTAATAAATATATTTTTAATAGACATTTTTATATGAGACAAGCAGTACGCATGTACATGGAACATAATTTAATGTTGTCAGTTACACATTTACAGTATTTTCAGGGGCTGGTTGGTTTTATTGAGATAATAGATCTCAGTCACAATAAGCCACAAAGAGGAACTCCTACTTTTTCCACTGTCTGATCAAAAGTGCGTTTGCATCTCTGCATCATGTGCCAAAGGGCATAAGGAAGTTTGGGAGACTCTGGTGGCCCCGTAGCGGCTCCTGATGCTGTCATAACAAACATTTCTTTGTTAACACCTCAATGATGAGCACTCGTAATCCCAGTCCTTTAACTTAGAAACCAACATCTGTGTGTCCTCTGTTAGCCATCAGCCCAAAGGATATCTAACTAGATTTGTGAAAGGCAGAGATAGTGACAGACAGGCAGGAAGGCTTTAAAGGCCTTACTTTCTTCAGAGTCCTTGTGTTAATGTCTGTCTCTATTGAGTTTCTCTACAGGGCTGAGCGGTTTTATGGATAAAACAGAAACGTATTTCAGCAGAGCATGACTGATGTTTATTACCCAGAAATAAAAGAGCGCTTGTGTGTGGAGACGGTTGTTTTTGGAATGACACTTGATGACTTTCTGCTTTTGGCACGTCACTTTTTCAGGGTTTCTGTAGTATTCAGGTCAGGTTTTATAAGCTGGACACACAGTCTACTCTACGCTTAACCATTGCACTGCTTTTTAGTGGCTGCAGAAACTCTACCACATCTAACATATTTGTTATTTTGTATTTATTTCTAATTTTAAAAAAATTAAATAAAATACTTGACAACATAGTTAGCATTGTCACTATAAACTGCCTGTCACAAAAGCATCTAGTGATTTTATATAAGAAAACAAAGCATGATATCTTAATTTTTTATTATTATTGAAAAGATGTAAATGTTAATTATTTTAAATACTAATTGTATTTTGTTTTTAGTAAATATGTATTTATTTGCCTCCATTTTTAATAATAAATATTTAATAAATCTTGGATTTTAGGCTTTCCTGTTTATATTTGTCCTATTTTACTTATTTTTAAATTAACTTAATTTTGTTAAATATTTTCACATTCTGGTCTTTGAGTATTTATTTGTGAATGTAAATTATATTAAATATAATTACATCTCTACAAAACTGTATTGTATTTTTAATTTAATGTGTTAATTTTTTTCTATTAGTTGCTAATTTTAATATTTAATAAATAAATAAATTTGTATCAAATATTTACAAATTTGTGTCCATTTTATTAATAGACATTTTATTATTTATTTGACCAATTTTATTTATTAAAATAATGTGAAGTTCTGACCTGCAAAGATACGTTTTTATTATTATTATTATTATTAGTCCTATTTAGTTAGAATAAAATATTATAATACAACGACATGTGAAGATTTAATTATGTATATGTAAATAATAAATGTATATTTAAATATTTATTAAATTTCAGACCTGTATATATTTTTTCAAATAAATTTCAAATTAAATTGCGCATTAATTTGTAACTTTTTCATTAGAATGTACATACATTATATAGTATTTACTTATTAGTACCATTTTATTTATTTAGCCAAAATAATCTAATATTTTTTAATCATTTGTATGTAAACTCTTTATGCATTTATTAAAATTATAAGCTGAATATATTGAATTGCTTTTTATTTAATTTTTAACAGTTGATAAATTGAAATTCCACATTAACTATACATTATAAAATTAAATGATGTACATTAAATATATTATTTACAGCTTGCTTGATTTTATTTATGTTGTTGAAGTATTTGTACATTCTGACCTGTCTGGAGTTCCTTCAAACTCAAGTTCTCCCCCCTCCGTTTCCACGGCAACACTGTCAGGGTGGAGGAGAGCGCGAATCACGTGAGTCTCGAGCATCTCTTTCTCTTTCTCTCTCTCTCTGGACTGACCGAGACTGCATTTGAGGGAGCTCATGCATCATATAAGAGCCGTCCTTCACTCACTCGTCCTTCTCCTCTAAAGCAAGCGTTCGTGCCAAAATGGGATGTGGAAATTCCTCCTCCACCAGCACGACAGCAGGAGGTGAGCGTGTTTAAGCCACTTACGCGCACTGCTTTTCTCAATGGAGCTGTCCGAGGTTTGATTTAGCGCGCCGTTTGTCCTTAAACACTTGATTAAGCGCGTGCAGCAGCTCGTGTGCCCGGTGTGTTAGCAGCTCCGCGGCGGACAGATGTGGAGGAATGTGGCGTTAGTTAGACGCAGGTAAAGGATCTGACGCTTTATGCATCAGTCGTGGAGATTCCGTCCCTCAGGACGTAGAATATGTATTCGGGTCAGATCTGTGCGTATAGACTTAATGAAGAGAGCGCGCGTGTGAGCGCGATGGAAAGAACAACGAGGCACAAATGGGAGCATCTAAATAGTTTAAAGTATAATGCACTTTAGCGTCTCAAGAGAGGAAGACTCCGATAATATCTTTTTGTTCTCATAGAGGTTAAAAAAGGGGTGTTCGGATTCGACCAATACAACAAAAGTCAGAGATCTTTGTTTCTTTTCATGTTACAGCTGTACTCTTACTGTACATTTTAAAAGATTCAGAAAAAAAGAAGGTTCTTTGCTGTGAAAACCCTCATTGTAGAAAAAAATGCTGTAGGTTTGCCAGTAACCTACTGTAGATTTATATTTATGAAATGTATTAGCAAGTGTTTGTTTAAATATAAATGAACAGTAAACAAAAACTAGTCTTTATCTTTACAGAATAAAACACATTCTGTGAAACAGAAATCCCCATCAACTTTTTTCTGTTTTCTTCTGATATTGAAAATGCTTTGCATGAAGCTGCTATTTTATTTCATTTGGCCTGTAAAGATAAAGATTTGTTCAAGTTTCATGTTCATTTATCTTTGAAAAAAACTGTTGCTAGTAGATAACATGACTTAAAATCTACAGTAAGTTACTGGCAAACAGCTGCGAACAATACTGTAATTTCTACAGAAATATTTTACAGTGGTGTAATGTCAGTTAATGACAGTTTTTATTTCTCCATTTCAGGAGAAACAATGTACTTAATTGAGACAAACCCAAGAATGACATTATGTGTCCTGAGCTATGGAAGAGCAACATTTAAGCAATAAATGTTACCTTGCTTCACAAGCCTGGATGTAGAAAAAAAGGGATGCGAGAACAGCTGGAGATGATTCAGCTGTCACCTCTGAAGAAGCCAGCGAATGAATTTGCAATGTGCATAGAATTTTAAAAAGTGCATTTAGTTTTGTAATGCTTCACGGGTAATCTCATTGAAATGCAGACTGGAGAAAAGAGCCATAGAAATGAACTTTGGGTAAAAATAGAATTAGCCTTGAGAGCCCTGAGGGAGAAAATGATGAATGATTGACAAGTGAGGCGTCAAAGTGGCGACAGCCATCACTAAACTCCTGAACAGAGAGACTGGAGCCTCAAAGGGGAATTTAGTGCTCTTCTCAGGAGGTTTTCTGAAAGAGAAATGGAAAAATAAAGTAGTCTATAATGAGTTTGGATATACCTTTTGTTCTTTAAAGAGATCTTTTCATTGCAAATTAGCCTATGTTTAGTTTTTTCCTCAGAAGAAACATCTGACAAACTCCTTAACGTTGAAAGAAAATGTTACGAGGCTCTTTGAGAGCTCAGGACATGTCAACCTTGTTCCAAAAGATAGAAACATTCATAATTGAGTCTATAAATTGAATGTTAATAGTTTGCTCTTAGAAATACTTCATTTTTGAGATAATTTTTCTCAGGGGAAACATCTGAGAAACTCTGAAACTAAGAGATTAGAAACAGTCATAAATTAGTTTATATAAAGCATCTGCCGTTGGAAGAATCTGACAAGTAATGTTTGAGCTCATATTGAGATGTTTTGAATGCAGACATTGGATTCTTGGATTTTCTCAGGAAAAAAAAACATCGGAGAAATTCATAAATAGAGAGATTAAAATCTCAGAAGGAAATTGTACTGCCTTCTAGAGCTCGGTAAATGTCAGGTTTTTTTATGGATGATGTCCCCCAACATAAAACATCATAAATGAGTCTGAAAAATGTATATTCATAAATAATTGGCTCTATTGGAGATATCTGAGCCTTAAAAAGAGATTATAGATCTTTTAAATGCAGCCTTTTTTTCTTGTATTCTTTTTCTCAGGAGAAACAGTTAATAAAAATAATTGCATCTCCTACCCACAAGGTTCTACTTCTACGCCTTTATTCTCGTCTATGCTTCCATGAAGAACCATTCTATGGACATCTGTGGAATCTTTCCATTCCACAAAAGGTTCTTTTGTTTTTTACAAAGTTCTAAGAACGAAGCATGAAAACATGGTTCTTTCAAGAACTGCAAAAAGGTTCTTCTGTGGCATCATTGGAAAAACACACTTTTGGAATCTTTATTTTTAAAAGTGTGGACCCAAAAAAGGAGAAAACTTGAGATGTTGTAGATATCTCATTTCTGATCTTTCTTTCATGGATTGTCACAACTGTGTCCTGTCTCTCATGTAAAGATGGAAGGTTGCCTGGAAACGTTTCTTGACCCGATAAAACTGACCTGGTTTTTTAGCTTGGTTTCTTGAGGACAGAAATCTCTCAGAATAAAGCATTCAGCATTTTTCAGCATTAGTCCAACCTAGATGGATGTTTTTGTATAATGACTGAATCCTCTAAAACACAGAGCCTAAACGCACTTAAATAAGTAAAATCATCTGTCGATCCTGTCAAGCCATGGCTTTAGGCACTGAGACTAATAAAGACTGTGTGTGAGAGAAAAGCCAGATCTCATGGAGAGTAACCGCTTGAGTTTATAGTATGTCTTAAAGGGTGAATTAGGAGTCACTGCACAAATGAAAGCTTGTAATCAAAGAATTGAACCTCAGACTGAATAAAACTACTGGAAACATCACATGTGACCTCTAAAATCAATGCAGTCATAGAGGGAACTAAATTTTATTCTCTAAACAAGTCTTACAGGAATTACTGGATGTTTTCACTGTGGTTTGGATGTAAAATTGGCCATTCATGAGATCCATTCATTATTAAGCATCATCTGTATGATGTTCAGAAAGATTTTATAAAGATTATTGGTATATTTAAGTTTACAGTGTAGAGCAATAAATATAATAATTACTATATAATTGTGTAATTCAGTAGAAAATAATTTAAGAATTTTTTACTAAAAAGTAAAATGTTTTTAAATTTATTTTAATAAATAATATATATATATATATATTAGAATAAGTTAAATATTAATATATTAATATTTATTATTATATATATACATTAAAATTCTAATTAGAACAAATATTTTGTCATGTAATAAATGGCTGATAATTAGTGTAACTAATACTACAATTTTCCAGCTTTCTGTTTTACTCATAAATACATTACTCAATAAAATAGGTTACACACTAAACAGTATTAATATTGATATATTAATTTTAAACATATATACTTTAAATATACTTTTAAAAAAATTTTCCTTTCTGTGTTTTTACAGGTCCAGCAGAAGCTGCCAAGGATGTGTGAGTAATTTAATGTCTAACACATCCAAACATACCATATTCATGAATCTGAGAATGAATGTCACGGCTGCTCCTGTCTCCCAGTGACCCGAGAGAAATTAATAACAGCATACAGCGCTGAATTCATTAGCACAACTGACAACAGCTCAACACAACATATACAGTATGCACTAAAAGACGCAGGCGGACTGAATCCTGGGGGAGAATCAATCGGCCTGTTCCAGCTAACCGTACAGCAGCTTTTGTGGCGCACATGGGCCCCTGAGGGTCCAAACACATGCTAACCAATCAGCAATCATTACCCATCCCCCCAACGCCTGACACATCGCCGCTTACTGTCAAAGACACCAGACGGCATCCGCCCCATCAGTGGAAAAACGCCCGAGTGTATTATGACATCAGCGTGTGACTTCTGTTTGACAAGCTTTAGCATTAAACGACTAGAAAAAGATACAAAAGAGCTGAACGAATGCTCACTGTGCCCAATATTTAACGATTTTCCATTCCGGAAGTTTAAGTCCCTCCACTGAGAAATTGGGAATGTTAAAATAAATACGGCTTGATTAATTGTACTGCTGTTTTAATTTTTAAGGAAAGATGCAGTGAATGTGAAAATTAAATAAGAAATAAATGTATTAGAATATTAAAGTTTTAAATCATTAATTAATAAATATATATTATATATATATATATTTTATATATTTTTTTTATTTTTACAGAAGAAAATAAGGATATTAAGAAAATTTGTAATTTTAATAGATAATAAATATATAAAAAAATTGAATGAAAAAAAGATATATATGTGTATACTGTAGGCCTATATATATATATATATATATTTATAGTGGATTCCAGGTTAAAATCTCAACTGAGAAAATGGCTTTGTGATTTTAATTGTTTAGCTAACAAAACAATAGAAAGGATAAGGAAATATGTGTTTTCAGTGGACAAAAACATTGAATGTGAAAATTAAATATGAACTGAAATTCAATAGTAATTTAAGGTTTTAATATACACAAATAAATAAATTATTATACACTTATAGTGACATAAATCACTATATAAAATAATAGATTTTATAATTATAATAAAAATTATATGAATTGTAAAAAGTAAAATGGATTTTTATATTTTACAGAAGAAAAATATATGTTAATTTTAATAGATAATAATATTTATTTTATAATATATATAGAATTTTACATTTTAATAGATAATAATAAATAACCTTTTTTTAAGGACTATTTTAGTTTTCGAGTGGATTCCAAGTTACGTTTTTGATCCAAATGAAAATAAATCTGTGATGGTTTAAATCAAAAGCATTAAACTGAAACAATGCTCTTCTACACCATTACATAAAATAGACCTCTGCTCTAGGGATCATCAACATGCTCTTCCTCTGATTAATACTGTTTCTGAAAGCAGTATGAAGTGTTTTAATGTGAATCGTTCATATTTGAATGTACAGAGAGGACAGACAGTACAATACAAAAAATAAGCAGATGAAAAAGTATATGAACTGATGTCTGACAGATGTGTCAACCACAGAGATGCTCTTCATCTTTATTCTCTTGATTCAGGACAGAAGAACCTTCACCGGATGATGAGAAACGAAGGTTAGATGCAAGACTCTGCTGGTAATGAAAACATCAATACGGGACTGAATCAGGCCAGTAATAATGAGTGTGTAACTGTGTGCTCCGCAGGAACTATGGAGGAGTGTATGTGGGTCTTCCTGCTGATCTGACCACAGTAGCTGCCAGCCAATCAAAATCCACATGTAAAGGTGAGGAGCGCATACCAAAAAAAACAGGGCTTTTGAAATTGATAAAAGCAGAAGAACAGTAACAACAGGATATTTCGCTTTTTTATCCGTCTAGGTCAAATCTAACAGTAATAAGTTTCATATAAAAAAAGCAAAGTGTGCTTCCTGACTACAGCAGACATATGCCTCTGTTGTAAATATGGGAAAGCTGCTTTATATACACAAACATGTGATTAAAAGAGTGAAATTAACAATAATTCAAAATAAGTTGTACATTCTTATTTAATCAAACATTTTTAAAAAATTTTATATATATATATATACTATATATTGCAATTAATCATATCGAAAATAAAGGAAATTAAAATATTATTTTAATATATTAGTGTGTACTGTGTATATTTATTATGTATAAGAAAACAAACACTTGCATGTATATATGGATGTATATGTAAGTATTTAGGAAAGATATGCTATGTTTATATATTAAATGTATTTTTATGTAATTTAAAATAGTACAATATAAATAAATACATGTTTATACATGTTATATGTATGTATATATATATATATATATATATATATGTGTGTGTGTGTGTGTGTGTGTGTGTGTCTGTATTGCATGTATGTGTGTGTGTGTGTGTGTCCATACTGTGTCTATGTATTATGTATATATAAATTAACACACAAGCATATCTAAATTTAAGAAAATTATGTTTATATATATATTTTTTTTTCATTTAATCGTGTGTGTATATATATATATATACTGTATATACAATTTTATTTTGTTACATTTTATTAAATAACAAATAAATATACTACACCTAATAGACCTAATTAGACTACATTCCACACATTATATAAATACATATATAATTTCATATTAATATGTAAAATACTTTAATATGTAACTTAGGGGCCTGAGATGAACCTCACTAAGTGGACTACACGACTATTGTTACCCATCTCTAAAAAAAATAGCCTACCATATCAAAACAGTCCATGCTTTATGTTTCCAGACTTCTGAAGCCTTTGTCTGATGAATAGAGAGCAATTTAAACAGTAATTTAAACAGAAAAGACTTTTGTTTCTCTATAATGTTTCTGGTATTCTGTAGCTGTATACATTAACAGACAACAGGATAGAAAATACTAATGTATGAAAATTACCTTTAAGGTTATAATGCATGTTTTTTAAAAATAAAAGCATGATGAAAGACCTCACGAAAACACAGTCGTGATGAAGGCTATAATGGCTG
>JAUMHP010000084.1:3260983-3277882 GCA_032361065.1 Enteromius trimaculatus
TAGTTAAATACAGTACTTATAAAAAACTATTTAATGAAATTTTAATTATTAAACTATACATTACTATATAGAGAAATATATGAAATATTTATTAATTAACCGATTTAAAATATTATCTTTATATTGCAATGTGCATATACTGTATCTACACACACAACGTATATGCATAATTTTTATTTTTATATATAAATACTTCAATATAGTATATATAGACATTTTTTGTAAAGACTAAAATGATTGAATATGATGAAAAAGACAATAAAACATAAAACACACACACAAGAACCCACAAGACCCTCTTGAAGCTGCAGAAAATCGCATGCTAATGCTAGGTGAGGGTTCTTAACATTTGTAACTAGCTTTAGCATTACCAGCGGGAACTCTATTAAAGGTCATGTGTCCTGTGGATTTCTTCACCAGAGACCATGTAAACATTTTACACGCACAGAGACCTGGGATAAAAGAGCTTAGCGTTTGACCTCCGAGGTCTGCCTCCAGTGTTTGGTGTTTACCTCTTGGTTATGAATTCCACTCTCAGCTGGACTGCATTCAGTCTAGGTTGTCACAGCGATTAGCATTCTGCTAACAGGGTTCGAGCTGCTAACTTCTTCCGTATGAGCCGCATAATGAGAAACACTAAGGTCGTTTTAACAAAAGCGCTGCCAAAACCAACCCAAAGGCTTAAAAAATGCAACCGCTCGCTTCTAAAAGCAGCTGCGTCTCCTCCGAGCTCCTTTTATAGAGCTGCTCCTGTAAAAGCAGGAATTAAGGTTAGCGTTAATTTGTTCTGCAGTTTTACGCTAATGAACAAAAAGAGTCCCTCCAAAAAGCAGCGGTTCCACTTCTTTTTAACTTTTCCATTTCATTAAGGAACATGGGCGAGGTACGATTGGAGCTATTTTCAGAAAATGTGTTTTTCTAAGCTCATGAATGGCTGAGCGCTTCGACCGCTGATTGGAGTTGATATCAGGAAACAGACCATTAAAGGCTATTAAACTCGCATCCCGCAACTGATTACTCAAATAAGCGGCGCAGGCTATTTTACGGTTAAACATTTCTCTCTCGCTCGCTCTCCTCACCGTGTCATTCTACATTAGGTTTCATTGCACAGTGCAACAAACCGCTCTTTTACCCACATACGCGTCTGCTCATCTCATCAGCTGCTGCTGGCACAACCGACACCAAATGAGTTTTCCCTGGTACCAAAACTTAATTGTAGATGGCAGCGCTTACTCAAAACAACCCAACTAGCTCTTTTTTTGACCCTTATGACCTAGTGTTCTACCAACAGGATGCTGCTGGAATTCCTCAACCTTAATTTATTAACCGAGGTCATGGAGACGCCAATCATCTTCAGATGATGGTTATTTTAAAAATTGCACTAAAGGAGCGTACACGTGATTCTTCGTTTCCCGCGGTGTAACGAGGCCTGCGGTTTGGACCGGAGCCAGTTCCGCTGATGGTTTACGCCTCTGCGGGGCAAGAGCCATTAGGAAGCTAATGGTCTGCGTCCCTCAGGAAGGATAACTGGTATCTGCAATCAGGCCTGATTTTTATTCCCTGTGTTTAAAGAGTTAATTACATGTCCTGCATCAGCCGGGCTGCTGTGAGCCCTGGGGTTTGGCATTGATTAATGAGGGCCTTAAAATAAGGCTCTGGTTTCACCAGCAGCTTGTAATACATTCCAGTTTAATTGGGTTGGTGAATTTACAGCACGTTTCCTGCAAATCGCATTGTATTTAGTTCTGCTGTGGCTACAATATAAACAACACCAAGCATGTCATTTGTAAACTTCATCACTTTTGGGAGCTCTAAAAGGTACGCCAAGGCCTGCTACACATGCTAACAATGTTTGACTAAAAGTAGTGATGCTAGTAACTACTTGAGATGTTTTTAAAATAGTTACGAGGCAAATTGCGGAGTAGTATTTCCTACTGTTTGGTAAGAACATATTCGAGGCCTTGTCCGTTCTTTGAATCGCCAATACTCTCATTTTCCAGGATTTGCTACTTACAGGATTAGTTCACTTCCAGAATAAAAAGTTCCTGATAATTTACTCACCCATAAGTCATCCAAGATCTTCATGTCTTTCTTTAAATAATGAAAAGTTGACTTAACTTGAAATTTCAAGGCAACTCGCTGCACATCTTTTTTTGAGTTTACTTAACTTTGGACCAACTTGTCTTGTTCACTCAACCCAAGTCACTGAGTAAAGTCACAGGGCTCTTTTTTGTTCCGCTAACACACTTTATTACCTTGAATGTTGATGTAATTTATTCTCTTCTGTTTCTTGGAAGATGTCTTCCAAACATTAATGTATAAGTTAGTCTAATAAGTAGACAACATTGTCTTTGTTTGTAGGACAATTTATATCCAGATATATCTAGAAAAAGGACATGAGTAACATAGTCTAGGCCTGAAAACTACACACACTAACCTCAGAAACAGTGACAAGAGTCCTTTACATCACAGTGCAACAAATAACGAACAATAATGATAAAACAACAACAAAAAAGTTTAATGAAACAAGCAAACTGCAAAACAAAAATCCTATAACAGTAACTGCATTTACATTAAATAACATTCAATTACTTGTTCAGACAACTTATTTGAGACAACATTTGGGGTAGTTTTTTAGTATGTGAGACTCAAAAGGCCTTATTCACAGTACAGAACTTTTCCTTATATAGCGGACTTTAATGCTGGCCAATGGGTTTGAGGTACAAATTGGAATTTCAATAGAGTTTCAAAAGCCTCTACACAATCTTAGTCGAGGAATAAAGGTCTTATCCAGCAAAAACGGTTGGTCATTGGTCATGTAAAAAATAATCATTTCTATATCTTTTTAACCACAAATGCTCATCTTGAACTAGCTCTGTCACCTGTGACGTCATGCATTGTGTAATCATGTTGGATAGGTTGTTTAGATCTTCGTTGTGTACTTCAGTTCAAAAAGGTAGGATATCTATCTCATTTTCTCCTCCAACGTATTTAGGTAATGCATGGAGTTGAGCTAGTGCAAGATAAGGCATTTGTGGTTAAAGGTATACACACCTTTATGTATGATAAGACCCTTATCCTTAGCTGAGATCATGTAGAGCCTTTTGAAGCTGCATTCAACCTGTTAAGTCCTACTAAAGTCCACTAAATAGAAGAAAACAATTTTCAATTCCATAACTCTGTTACACCATATCTGATTTCCCAGTAAATACTAGCCTTAGGGTTAGGATTAGTCAGGGTTATGGTTAGTTTGAGTTTTGGCTAGGTCATTTAATTGAAATCAATTAACCATTAACCTCGCAATCAAAAAAATCTGAATTGAGAGCTAAAAATATGAACACTAACAACAAAAAAGTTATTCAGCATCTTGAATACATTTTACTGCAATTCAGATCAAACATCGATATCGTTAATCAATGCTTTAAACCATTCAGAGTACGGATGTCAGTGAAACACGAGCACTCTGGGAACGATTAAACACTACTGCACCATAAGAGAATATCCCTTCTGATTTTTTATTTTGACCATCTTTGTTTCCGGACTTTGGTATTTGACCTGGAAACAAAAGAGAAACAGTCAATCTTTGTTTAATTAGTGCATGTCACTTTCATGAGCGGTCAGGAATCATCAAATGGAAGTATTTAGTGAGCATCGAGCTAAGATCCTTTTTTGTGGCTTGTTGTAGGAAATGGGTCCCAGACGAAAAAAACGTCCCCTCTTAGATTGATTGATGTAATGCGTTTTTCAATCTGTTTGTTGAAAAATCTGTATATTCCCTTTTGATTTTACACACCAGCTTCAGGAAGTGCACTGTTCAAACGAAAACCGTTCCACTACTTTGATGCTTTCATCAAGATGTCAACAAAAATTTGTCTTTCACTCAGTTGGTTCAAGTGCCTAATTCCTGTCTTTCAGATCTCCGCTGCAATCACACACAAAAGCATTATATTAATGCGCAACAGATTGCAAGATAACCCAATGTGGGTTGTAAAAACACACAGCCAATTTTCTGTATATACATACATGCACACAACATGTTTAATGACATCTGACTGCCAAACAGGCTTATGATTTGCCTAGCGTACATAAAAGGATAAAAAAATGCTACACCAGCCTGATCTCATAGCAATTCATTAATTTGCACAAATTTGTTCGACCTCACTCATACTAATTCATATGATTTGAGCTAAGTCATACATATTTTACCGAATGGTCTACACCTAACCCCACCTCTAAACCTACCCATCACTGGAGCCTACACAAATCATACAAAATTGTACAAGTGAGGTCACACAAATTATTACGAATTAGCCACCTCGTAAAATACATACGAACTGGTCGTGAGATAGCAATGGCTACACCTACAGTACATTGAAAGAAACCAGAACATAATTTGAGAATGGGCTAGCAACTACCTAGAACACGCTACCACCCAAAACACCTAAATGTAACCCAGAAACACCCAAGAAATACACAGAACGGCCTCCCAACACACTAGTAACCACTTAACTAACTTCTTTTTTGTTCTTTGTTTGAGGGCAAAAAGAAGTTCGAAAAGGGTGAAAAGAAGGTGTTTCCGAGCACACCCACCGATTGCATAACTGCCTCGGACCAATGGTAGCTCAAAGGTTTTTAGGAGCTAAAACGAACTCCCCAAAAAGTTCACTTTGGTCAGCCGGTTCTAACTGCCAAAACATACTCAAAACGAACTTTGTTTTGGCCTGATTTTGTTTAAAAGGACGCCATTTCAGTTGGTTATTTGATTTCGTTTGAAATATATCAGGCCTTTAGACAGCCACTGGGTCTCATTCACTAATAAGTACGTTTTTCGTATTTTTACAAACGTTTGAACTTTCACGAAAACTTTCCACCTATTTCACAACACTTTCGTACGCACATGAGCTTGTTCTGAAACTTGTTCTTCTGTTAGAGAATTTAGAGTCTTCTAAATGAGCATCCGCGTGCATGAGGTTAGTAATTAGCATAAAACACGACTAACCAGCCATATAAAAGGGCTGGTTAGTAAACAACTGTTGTCCACAAAGTGGCACTCGTCAAGAGAAAGACAATTATGGCATCGAAACAAAAGACAAAGAAACTTTTACGATAATGAACGTAGGAAAATATTCTATTTAAAAGTGTATTCACTTGTTTCAGTTTTGTGCGTACTCATGTTTAGTGAATGAGACCCAAATGTTGGTTTGTTTTAATCAAAGCAATGTTAGCTATCAGTGTTTCATGTCATAGTTAGTCAAGGATTTGATTTCTGAGCAGTCTCATAGCTATAAAACTATCCAGGAAGTAAGCCTATGGGTGAAGCTTATGGTTCGTTAGACGCTACAGGTAGATAGCAAGGAAAATAACAACTAAAGGAAAATAAACTGTTTGCAGTACAAACCAGTGTGTTCATAATTGAGACAATACATTAAAATAACATGATAAGACACACCAATTTTCAGTATCAATCAGCGAAACTGTTTTGAAAAGCCAAAAAGCTATATCCATAGAATTAGCAAATGGCGGTGCTCATTTTTACATCAGCAACAGATGGATATCTTATGATTTTATATCAGCATTGAGAGGTTTTAAAGTCTGAGTTGATGGCTGTGCTATAAAATGAAATTATTATAATCTTAATGCAAGGGATGTAAGATTTTGAAAATCTGACAGTAATCAATTTTGAGTACTACTCTAATAAGAAATTTGGAAAAGTAATCAAATGCAATCAGTTAAATTTCTTTAATATAGTAAATGAAATAGCTACATGACTTTTGGATTTTAAATAGGGTAACGTGTTATTTCAAACCTACAGTAGTAACCTTCCCAAAACTGCTTGTTGATAACCCTGGCAACAAAGCCCTAATGAGTTCAGAATTGATTCTAAAAAGGATTTCCCTCATTTAGCCTCAACATCTTCCAAACATAAAAATAGACAAAGAAAGTAACAAACAGAAAACAGTGATAAATGGCCGGTACCGGAAAAGCATCAAGAGTAAATGGCTGTACTTGTGGTCAGCGCGGGCAGAGGAACAGTACACACAGCTCCTCTAATTATTCTATTTTAAGTCCTGTAATGATTACTGTCTCTCACTCTCTCTCCTTCCATCTCTCCCTCTCAGTGCCTTTCCCCATCTCCTTGACTGACATCGGCTACTTCCTGGAGATATCTCAAAGCAACTAGGCTCTAAAGCAGGGGTAGGCAATTTCGGTCCTGGGGGGCCGGTGTCCTGCAGAGTTTAGCTCTAACCTTAATCAAACATACCAGCCTGTAACTTTCTAGTGAACTTGAAGACATCGATTAGCTTCTTCAGGTGTACTTGATTAGGGTTGGAGCTAAACTCTGCAGGACACCGGCCCTCCAGGACCGAAATTGCCTACCCCTTCTCTAAAGACTCCTGTGAACCTGTTTGCAAAATTTCATATTTACCAGAATCCAGTATCTCTGTTTTCGACCCTCATAAACCGCATTCCTTCTTGTCTGCTCTCTTCAAGCTTGACTTGCAGCCAATCAAAGGATGAGGGTGGAAAATCCGAAACATGGGAGAGGATCTTGCCTTTTGTTCAGAGCTGATGCATGAAGAGATTGGAAGCTTACGTAAGATCAGAGGTGCCACAATGGCGCTCATCTCGACGGGCCAAAAAGAAAGAGTGAGGAAGAGAAGGAAGAGTTTAGATGGATCACATTATAACAGCTTACCTTGACAGGAGACAAGGTACACCCATTAATTAGATAGTTTAGTCAACAAGACTTACCTTACTGGAATACTGCTATAAACTAGTAGAAACAAACTTAGTATGAAGCTCTACAAAAATCTAGTTGTTGGTTTGAGTGCACAAGGGATACTCCATGAGTCATCCTGGGCAAGCACTTGACCCCAGGTCATTCCAGGAGGCTTGTCCCTTTAATAAGTGAACTGCAAGTCATTTTGTGCATAAAGCATCTTCTAAATGACTAGTTAAGCTCAATGAGAGGGTAGGTATCGCCGAGAACTGATTGAGGTAGTATTTAAGACTTTCAGAATAGAAAGAACATGTCATTTTTTCACCTGGAGAACCGCCGTGAGGATATGCCTCAACCTCCAGACCCTTCAACACGTGGACTCTTTAGAGACTGCACCTTCCCAAAGCTGACGGACACTCGTGATGCCACTGGCTCACCACTTTGCCATTTTGAGGATGCATAGAGGACCAGTGCTGAGACACAGGCCCCAAGAGTACGACAGTATCTGGGCAGCGAGCGAGCATGATTGTGGCTGGCCCTAAAATAGCCTGCGGTGGGGCTGGTATTTCAAAGCTACGGCTGGGACAGCACAGAAACCACATGCCACTGCTTTCAACATGCATCTGACACCGCAGTACTGGAAACAGGGCAGACGAACCCATATGCCCTCAGGAGATTGGCTCCCGTATAACAGTGGTGTGATTGTCGAGTGGTTTTGCGTGCCATCAGACGCAGATGTCCGGGAGGTTTTATGATGCGCCTTGGGTAAAGTGTCATTTGGGGTCTGAGGGTTGATTCAGTCACTACAAAACAGGAAAATCTCTTTGAAAATGAAGAGTCAATCTAAACCATGCTTTCTTGCCATACTCTTGGAGTGGTTTAGCAGCTGACGCTTAAAGGTGCTGGTTTGATCACAGCTGGGCCTTGAGCGTGACACTTAACCTCAGGCTACTCCAGAGTAACTGCTGCTCTAATAATGCATTTAATGTCATATACAGGATATTTCTACTTGATAGCTCTGACCATAAAGTTGTTCTACTTTCTGGTGGCTGGAAGACAAAAATAACAGTACTATTCTATAGCTTTGCAGTTAAGAATGCAACTCAGTTTGTGGATAATAAATGCCCTTTTACACTGGTTTCCACTCGGTACAGTACGTAGTACTTTTTTTAAAGTATAACCTCAGCTGAGGTTCCAAGCAAGATGTACTGTACCATTACTAAAACGTGACATGTAAACCTGTTGATCACTGACTGCAACAGTCTAGACCTGCTAGATTTAAATCAACACAGCCAGCAAAGGATCAAATGCAACTTTGTTTAAACGAACACACCTTTTATTAAAATAACCATGTCTGTTTAGAAAGTACAGGTGAAGAGAGGATCTAGTAAGAGCTTAATGGGGCGACGTGGAATGAAAAAGGTTTATGTTGTGTGTTTGTTTGTGTCGCGTTTATGGTAATGTCATGGCAGTAGAGGCCGCCCACTCTAAAGCGGTACTAAACTGCAGTGGAAACGCAAAATGAGCTGAACCAAGTTGTGCTATGCAGTGGAAAGTGCCATGAATGACGACATGCAATGCTACAATTTTTAGTTATTTAAACATTTATTTTTTGGTGTTTTGTCTTTATTAGGATATGACAGTGGAGGGCAGACAGGAAGCAAAGTAGGAAGAGAGATGGGGACGGCTTCTAGAAAGGTCAGGATGTAAACTCAGGATGCCTGTAACTCAACAGCATTACACACCAGTCTCCACAAACATTTTTTAAACAGATATAATGCAAGTAGGAACTTTTTATGAAGACTACAATGTTCATGTGATACATCTCACAATAGTTATACTTTTCCAGAGTAGTAAGTTGGTAACTCTTTCTAAGGTGAATAGAATGCTAAATGACTACTAAACACTTTTGCTGTATTTTCTTTTTGAATGGTTGAGAGTGAGCAGTTAACGTTTGCCAAAAAAATACAAAACCATCAACAAGTGTGCGTGCATGTGTAAAGCTTTACGTGATTTGGTGTACTGTTCTGCCAGTGAACACGTACCTAACATCCTATCATTATTTTGACTGGTCACTATGGGAACATGCCCTCCGGTGTCTAGTGCATCAACACCTGTTCCGAACGAACCTCCTCCGTCCACAGCTGCAGGTCTACATGTGGGTTTATCATAAGATGTTTTAAGAGGCTGCTAGCATCCGTGTTGTAATGTCCCAGAACATGTGAATCACTCTTTAAGAATGTACAAGACCCCTCTTATGTAATGAAGGTTTACATGCTGAAAACATGTAATGAACACTCACTGCGTGCCTGGGCTTGTCCGGTCGCTCTCCAAGCCTCCTTTGTCAAATCTAATAAAAGCATCCTAATCCCCAATGCCTAACCCCCGAGCCATGAGGACAAACACCTTTATGTGAATGCCTGTCCGCCCTCGCAAAATGCTGCACAGGACGAGTTTATGTCATTGCACGTACATGTGGATCCAGATCTTACAATCTCTAGAGGCTGTTCCCATGATGTATCATGCACTGGAATGACTATAAGCAAGAAGGTAAACACCAGCGTGGACAGGTTATGCTAATCCGATGTGTTTTATTAGGAAGAACTGCGGGAGCTCGGAAGAACTCATCTACTTTTAGATTACAAGATCTGTTTGTGGAAAAGAGCCTCATTACTGAGCTTATCTGGTACTTCCTATACAAGTTCAAGTAAAAGTAGTTAACAAGTCAGTGGGTCAATATTTACTTTATGTACTGTAAATGACTCGCCACTCATGTTTAGAGATTTAGTGATTGTATAATAAAAACAGTAGAGGTCTTGGTCCCATTCACTTTCATTAAATGGAAAAAAGAGCAGTGTGAACCTTCTACCTTATTTTTGTGTTCTGTGGAAGAATGGCTTGGAATAGCATATGGTGAATAAATAATGACAGAATGTTAGTTTTAAGATGAACTAACCCTTAAAGTCCTCGTTCTTCCAGCACAATGCTTTATCTGTGTCCAGCACCATCACTAAATGTGCTCTTGAGGGACTCAACCATTTGTAGTGGACTTGAGAAGGATCTGGACGTTCAGATAAAGCATGGCTCCCCTATCAGCAGGAAGATATTAATCCACAGACGGTGAAACCACTGGATTCAGCAGCTCTGCTCCACACCCCCTCCGAGACTCTACAGTGCTTCATTCTTCCCTCACAGCCGTTGGCTGATTTATATCATTCTCTGCAGAGACAAAGGCGGCGCTGAGCACGAGAGGGGAAAGGCGAGCCCTGCATACGTCCAGAGAAAAATTCAGCCCCCCGGGCGCCTCTAATAACTCATATTCACCACTGGCAGAAAGTAGGTCAGTGAAAATCCTGACAGCTACAGCGTCTGCAGGTACCACAGAGCCAAAAAACAGCCTAAGCTTCTTGAGTGTTTGCCGGGCTTCGCAGATGAATGGGGGTGTTCATACTTGCCTCAAGTCCGAACGTCCTTTCTCACATGATGAAAGCACGGCTAGATTGGCATTCGGGAGAGAGGGGAATTAAACATGAAATGGAGGGACTGAAACAGAACGTACGGCGTGCATTCCTCCTTAATGATGTCAGGCAGGAGCATCAGGCTCAAGCAGGGAGGAATGTCAATCCAAAGCTCTCCAAAAGACCGAGAAGATGATAAAAACGGACTGGCTCTTATTTACAGAGCGCGGGCCCCTCTTTTCCTCCTCCCACCTGAGCTGAGCTGTTTCGAATTAATGTCAGAGCACATTTGGCCAAGATCTCAAACCTTTAAATAAACCTAATTTTAGATCAAACTCCGTCCCAGGGAGAGGAAAGCGGGAGAGAAATGCTTCCCTGCATTCCAGTTCTTTGGAGAACAGGTACAGTTTGACAAGCGTAAGAACAAACTTGTCTCTCAAACATGTTTTAAAATTCTTTGTCCGACACATCAGCTCGATTTGTTTGAACATTCTTTTCTTCTCCATCATTTAATGGATACAACAGTTAAACATGCTGTCCTTCAAACATTACGATGTTTTCCAGCAGATTTTTGCCTTTGATTTAGAAAACCAGGCTATACCGGTTTTAACTGGTCAAGCTGGTTGGTAAGTAGTCCAAGATGATCCACCAAGTCTTCTTACCTTCTTAGCCTTTTAATTGAAACTAAAACAGGTCAAACTGTAGGTTTGTTGGTAGTCCAAGGTGGTCTGCGAGGTGGAAAACAATACTGATAATTGTTCTTGACCAATCTGGACTAGCTGATGACCATATATCACCAGAATAGACCATCTTTGCCTCAAATTACTCCCATTACGATGGTCAATATGGTTTATAGTCCTTGAAAATGTGTTTTTTTTATCTGGTTTGTTGTTGGTCTACCAAGTCAACCATGTCAAGTCAAGCTGATCAATCATCAAAGATTAGTTAATACTAACTATTGATATAAATGAGTAACTAGAAACCATATAAACCACTTCAAGTAGCCTCTAGTTGAATTTTCCAGCAGTGCAGGCGACAAAATTGCAAAAAAAAAGTTCCCACTAACACATGCACGTACGAATAAACACACATCACCTCATTTCTGTCACCCATCTCTACCTCATTCTCTTTAGAGAGCGAGGTCTAAATACCTCACTTATACAACCACGTCAAACAACAGCACCTCAATCTCTGCATGGGTCTGGGGAAGACTCTGCTGCGCTGTCAGGGTCAAGTTCACAGCCAGGTCTGAGATTTTGGGTGGGCTGGAATGGAAGATCAGGATCGACTGAGTGGCAGCCATTTATTGTTGTTAGAAATGGAGAAGTTTGAAGCTGGTCAGTAGCGACGCAGGACAGAGGGAGGAGAAGAAAAAAAGAAGGTCTGGACTGCATTACAGCTCTGGCACTTTCTTTCTAAAAAAAAAAAAAAAAAAGCCAACACACAGTCTCATTTTGTCCTAGACTACAGCACACTGCTTGTTCTGTTTAAACCTTCCCCTGATATTCTGATTTAATGCACTTAAAACATCCAGCATGAAAAGCCATCTATATATCGTTAAGATCATGCTTGAGTATTCCAAACAATCTAATCATCACTTTATAAAAGACCAACCACAAATAGTACAAACAAAAAGACATGGCGGAAAATCAGGCTGTGCGAAACAACATTTATGAGGTGTGTACAGAGAAACGGTGTGGTAATTACGACTGTCTACTTCAGTTTGTGATGGGAAAGTAGGGGTTTTAAAATTGATTAGGCCTCCATTTAACAAGAGAGCTCAAGATAATAAATATTTAAAGAGTGTTTTTGTTGTTGCACTCGACGGCTTTGACTTGTTGAAGTTTTGCGTCTCCAATAACAGACCTCTCGGGTTACTGTGGTTTGGTTGTCTTTTGTTCAAGGATGTTATTTCTAGAATGTGAAGTGTTGATTCTTGAATTTTTTAGCACACCTGAGTACATTCCTGCATGGGAATCTGTGGTTTGCGAGGTGTGAAGTCTTAATAAATCACTAAAACACACTTCTCCTGTTGTTCACTCTTATGCACATATTGCAGGGGCTTAATAGATGTAAGTTAAAGGGTGGCGTATTTAATTTGAAGCAAAGGCTTTGAGGAAACCTCATTGGTACCTGAAAACATTGAAAATATGTTTTTGCATCTGTGTTCAATGCACAAACTCTGGGTTGTGGAAATCTGACTAATTAAATGGCTACATCATCATTCACACCTTGTTTTTTTATTTGCATAGAAAAAAAAATCAGCCAAAAAAAAAAAAAAACTATGAATCATGAACTTTTTAAGACTTTTTTGCCTTGATTTATGTCAGGATAAATGTACTTAAGAAGCAAGATTTTAAGACTTGTTTTTTTAAAGAGGTGCTACGTCTTAATGGCTTCAGATGACTTTGAATACAGCATATGAGACGTTTGGACTAATTTCGAGACAATTTTATGGTGCTTTTTTGTTCCTTTTCCTAGTTGTAGCATAAACCTCTGCACATTCTAGTTGCATGGCAAAGTACAGCTCATATATTGTGCTTGAACATTTCCTTGTGTTTTTAATTTGGACATGTAGGGTTGGAACAACATAGGGGTGTGCAAATGATGAAAATTTTCCATTTATGGGTGGACTATTTCTTTAAATATGGAGTAAAGTCTAAGTAAAGTCTTTTGGTGGTACCACTGTCTAACTGAATCACCCTTTTCCTCTATTTTGCTTTCTTGTTAGTTTTGGAGCCTCTTGGCTCAGATCTAATACAGTCCAGTCTACCTCAGCCCCTGTAGGGCTCACGCGAGCGTAACCCGGCCCCTTTTGATCTCGACTGTGAGTTTGGTGGGCTTTGATCCTCTGTGATGACTGCGTCTACATGTGGTCCTGATTCTGTGTTTCCTCCCTCGACCCTTTGCCCTCTTTCCGACTGTACACCTGTGAGAAGTTTCTGCCCTGTTCTTACCTGTTCATAAACGTGTCTCCTGATTGGATGGAAATGATAAACACGCTTGGATTTATGTGGGTCTTGTAAACGAGAGTGAAGACGGAGACGTGAATTCCACCGCAACACCTGCGGAGAAACACGCAATGAGAGTGAAACACACCTGGTGATGATTCAACAGAACATGTGATGCATTACAGCATTTTAAAACACCATGCAAATCACTTATAGTACACCTGAATCAACACAGTGAAACTTCTTTGAAGACCCATTATTTGACTTATTTAGCCATACAAAAACAGAGAAATACATTTACAACAATAATATTAACAATAACAACAACACAAAAGAAGAACAACTCTAAAACCAAAACCACCAATGAAAGAGCATTACAAAAACATTGTGGTGTTGGACAAAAACATTAAAGAATAAATTAAAATTAAAAAAAAGAAAATAGATGTTATTAAAAAAAAATTTATTTTTAAACAAAACGAGATGAAAAATTCACTTGCAAAATGAAAAATAAATATGCACGAAATAATAAAACAAATCATTTACCTGTATGTCCATCCAACATCTTTTTTTTCTGAAAAAACAGAATATCCAAGCTGTTTTTCCACACTCCAAATAAGCAATGCGTTGAAGTAGTGCATATAACAGTGGCTGAGAGAGCTCAACGCGCTGCAAGCTTAAGAAAACACATGCAAACAGAAAAAAACCAAACACAGAGAGGAGCTGCAAACACAGAAACGCTGCTAATAGCAAATAAATGACAAACCCATCTGAGAGTAACTCTAGCTAACATAGGAGTAAAATAATGTTTCACAGTTAAGTGTGTAATTCGTCAGATTAGTCTAATAATATCCAAAAGACCGTATGATCAGGTTGTTAAAATATACACAAAACACTGCTTTGACCAAAAGCCACTGAACAAATAATCAGGTCTCAGACGGGTTTGTCACTTTTTGAGGTTCCCCTGAAACATTTCCGTTGTGGTCCGTGCTGCGTTTCTGTGTTTGCAGCGCCTCTCTGTGTTTTGTTGCATTGTGAGAATTTGCAGTTTGCATGTGTTTTCTTAAGTTTGCAGCCCGTTGAGTTCTCTCGGCCACCGTAGCATATAGCATTTCAGTGTCACAATGTAACATACTACAATTTGAAATATCCATTATTGCACACTGTAAATAGTTACTTGCTTATTATCTTTTAAACTACATGGCACCTATGGTAAAGAAAAATCACAAATGAATCTCAGTTGTTAACTCATGGACATCAGTGAGATTATAAGGACAGCCGATTGACTCTTACTTTCAGCATCCTGATTTTTATTTATTTATTTATCTATTTTCTGAAAAAGTATCAAATAAAAGGTTCAGAACTAACTGCAAGTCTGAAAGCAAAAGTGAATGTTCAAGAGCTCAACTCCAACACTCATCATCAACATCTTCCAAATGATCTGAGCAGATGCTATATATCGACTTTCAATAATTTCATTATTAACATGGTCTCATTTGACAGTTTTCAATTATACTAAGGAATTTAAGGGGGAAAAACTTCAACAAAATTGATACTTACTGTACGTAAATCAACATGACTAAAGTATCGTGAGCTACAAAATAGCAACATGTGAGCAATAAACTACTTTTTTTATTCCATTCCAAACACAGCCAATGGCAGAAAAAAAAAACGCACTCACTCCATAGAGATGGAGTCTCATCTCATTAGTGAAACAGGAGCCGTCTGTAAGTGCAGTCAGTTCCCTTTCAAAATCACAGATTTACAAGCAATAAAAGCTCCAGTGATTTCAGATTGTTATTGCGAATCAACAGCACCAATTTGTTTTATACCCGCTAAGGGATTGTTTGATCGTAGCGTGGCATTACAAAAACAATTTATGATGTCCATTAATGATGCTAATGGTAGCTTTAAAACATCTCTGCCATTTAAACCGCTACACATCACAAATAATGTCTGCTGTTTCTCGTACTTTACGATGATGAAGTGTCACCTGACAGCCAATATGTCTCTCGACTAGTCGCTTGTCAAGTCGTAACCAGACGATGAACTCTGTTGTTTACATTGCGCTGTAGCCGAAAACCTTAGCTTTTCCAAGTTATATGATTATTAATGAAAATTTCTATAAATAACGTAGGCAACAGTGTGTAAATGGACTGTGTTGTGCCAAATCAAACCCTATTTTAATATATGTTGAGATATAATTTTAGAAACGTACGAGGTTTCATTTGGTTTACTGTTTACTTTTTACATTACATAACAAGATTGTGACAGCATATTTAGTATTAAGTTGGAAACATAAAGACATAAATTGCCAAACCAAAATCCATGTCAGAATAGGAAGTGAATATATTATACAGAGTAATCATAAAACAATATTACATGTCGTGCTTTAGCAGATGTCAGGTTAATGGTTAAATCAGACAGTTTTTAAAGAAAAGTTGAATCCGAGGATATATAGGATTAGAATAGCATACTGTAAATGCCATGTGACTGATCAACTCTTACTGTAAATTAAAGAGTCCATTATTATTTTTTATTGTTATATTAAGGTAAATCATAATGTTTTGTGTGATTGCAATAAGGGTTATGTAGCTGCTTTAATGACTTCATGTGATCAGTCACATGACATTTACAGCTCAGGTGATTGGCTCAATCCACAATGGAAATGTTGGTTAAGCGTCCATGAACTGAAGGAAATTCAAAAGCTGAATGCAACTATTAAAAAAAATAAAATAAAATAAGTAAAAGAGTAGGAATTATCCCATAATTGTATGGTTTAAATGGTATTAGGCAACATCACATGATCCCACTAATATGACGTCATATTAGATTTCATGTTTATTATTTATTATGGAGTCATTTCTGTCTGTTTTTCATTGTAAATGAACATATTACAGCCTCATCAAATAATAAGACATTAAGAAGCACAAGTTTTTTTAATTTTGGCTCATCCATGACACAAAAAATGTCAAGCCGAGTGCACTGCATTGTGAGATACAACATTCAACACATATTTTATTATAATTTCTTCCATATCATTATATGGAGATGTAAAAGTAGCAGTAGTATGTAATTACAAACATATTTCGCAATATGACTTGGCCCATTTTCTTTTTCATACATTTCATTGATGCAATAAAAACAGAAATGTATTAACCACAATATCAGCTGTGGTTTTGGTCTTATAATCCTAAAGAAAAATATTTGATGTAGATTAAGGCTTAAAAATTTGAAACTGGCTGCAACTCGCAGAATTAAAATGAGATCATATGAGAGACTTGTTTTGAAATGTTCATCAATACACATTCTATATCATATACTATTATTTTAAACAGAAATAGCAAGCGGTAGACTGGTATTACATTCCAGACATAACCTAAATTAGTTTGAGAATACAGCCATCCAATACAATGTTCTGTTCGAATTCCTTCAGTGTTGGAGGACGCAGTCTTTGTTCACCAGTCTGAGTAAATTACACAATGAGATCAAGAAGCTAATGTGTTGTAGGGTGACCCAGTTTGAGTGGCCCAATGGGGTCCAGCAGAGCCCATCTGTGAGCCATTAGAAACTGAAAGGCCTGAGCCAACAGTCGACAGATTCAGTCCAACAACCTCAGATACTTCAAATGTTTCACATTTGAGAAACCAGCATGGCATGCTACGAATATCTATAATACAGCGATCATTTTAGTAAAAGAGCTTGAGCAACACATTACTGTAAGGCACTATTTGTGTTTCGCTATAAAACTGAAAGCTGAGACTGTTATAAA